>PVKS010010854.1:0-58638 GCA_004027875.1 Aplodontia rufa
AAAAAAAAAAAAGAAAAAAAAAAAAGCTTTTCCTGTCCATAAAGCCCCACCTCTTGCCCTCACTTGCCCTGCTTAGACTCAGGGACCGGACCATACTGATCCTGGGACAACCCCACCATGCTCTCACCTCCCCCACCTCAGGCCTCTGTCCGGCTCTTCCCTCTCATCTTGGAGAGCCATGTGGCTCACACCAGCATGGACTTCAGCAAAGACCTCTCTAAGCACAGTATAAAATAGCTCACCACTCATACTTGGACCCATTTAACCTCTATCCTGTTGCTCCTGTCTCCATAGTCACAGCCCCTGACATGCTGAGCCTGCAAGCTCAGGGGAGCAGGAGGTCTGATCTCTGTTCACTGTTGTAGACCCAGCACCTTCATAAACACCCAGCACACAGCATGGGCTCTGGTGGTTCAGAAGACTCTGGGTCCCACCTCCCCCACCTGTCAAGTCATGTTTCCCCTCCTCAGTCTTGGGAAGCCCCTTTCTGGCCACTGCTATTAAGTGCTGCTTGGAAAACACTGGGCTGAGTCATTCCCCAGAGTCCTGACTAATTCTCTCTCCATCCCCTGGACCCACCTCCAGGATCCTTCCTTTACAGCATAATGGGAAACCCAGAGAGCTCCTCTTGGAGAAAATGGAAAGGAACTGAGTGATTGGGAGGAAAATTCAGTCCTTCCTGGCTCAGCAGTTGAGAAAGCTCACCCTCTCAGGAAGTTAGGGCCTCTGAAAGTGAAACATTAATAGAAATATTACTGGAAAATACCAAACAGGAAGAGAAGGAAAATTCCATTGTGGAAGCAAGGGCCTCTGTTGATGCACCTTTAGAGTCTGAGCAAAACGTTTCAGAATCAAAACACAGAAAGAAACGGAAATCAATCAGGCTGTCACCCTTCCGGTGGACTGGAGCTCTAGACAAGCCACCTTCACAACGTCCAGCACAAGAGGCACTGGACTCAGCACCAGATTGACAGCCTGGCTGCTGGCTCTGCCAGAACCTGCCCGGAGGCAGGGCAGACTCTGCTTCCCAAGCCTCCATCTATAACGGGATTCCAGTACACTTCTCAGAGTGGCTCTGAGAAGCAAATGAATTACAGGTGCAAAAGTGCCCTTTGTGGAATACTTTTTTTTTTTTTAAACAACTTTATTTAGTTTTTCACATGGCCCTAGTTGCTCCAACACTCAGTTGTGTACGTGGTGCTGGGGTTTGAACCCGGGTCCTCGTGCTTGCCAGGCAAGCGCCGAAACCGCTGAGCCACCGCTCCAGTCCCCTTTGTGGAATACTTAACATGAATGTAGAAGTCAGTCACTCTTATAATGCCAACAGAGGGGATTTTTATAAAGAGTAAGTCAAGCCACAAATGATACAGAGCAAATTCAGCCAAGAGACCGTATAGCTAAGGTGATGTGGCACAGTGGATGAAAACACAGACTCTGGACTCGGGTTCAAATCTCATCTATACCACTCACTGGCTGTACGACTGCAGCCAGGTTACTTAGCCTCTCTGTGCCCCAGTTTTCTCTTATGTAAAGTGGGAATAACAGTGGCACCTACCTCAAAAGACTGCGGTGAGGAGTAAGAGTTACATATAAAGCATATAGAACAGTGACTGGCTCAGAAAATGTGCAATAAAGTCATAACAACCAACACTATTGTGGAAAGCTCCCTTAATTTCAAGTGACTACTCTTTCTTTACTCAAATGCCTCCTCCTCCCAGAAGCCCTTCTAGCTTTCCTCAACTGAAATGAACTTCACCCTCATCCTGCTTCTCCTTTGACTCCATGGAATCAAGGCCCTCCCCAGAATAGCCTCTGTGCCAGAATGGCTCTAAGCTCATCCACACCACACTGTCTATACATAAACTGCCACACAGATCTGAGTTCCGATCCTGTTTCCCCAACTGGAGAATAAGTTCCATGTGGGCTGCCCAGTTCATCTGTTTATCTGCCCAGCTCCTAACAGCTGGCCTGATAGCAATTCCTCAGTCAACACAGGCCAAACAGAAGTCACCAGGTCAGAGGCCACTGCAACCTCCTGCAGTTGCATTTCAATCTCTGCCCTTCAGGAAATGCAACCCTGCCACTTCCCCCAACCCCAGAATGCCAGTGAGTGCTGCCTTCAGCCAGTCAGCAGCTCAGCAATTGGCTGCAAAGCCACAAGCCCCAGTTTTTCTGTTTAGTTTTGTTGTTTTTCAAGGGTCAATATGACCTACTCCTTCCTGACAGGCTTTCCCAGCACATGCTAAACTCAGCTGCGGAATGACTAGACTTTGCTGAATGACTAGAGGAAAACACACCTGTTTCAGATTTGTGTTTTAAAGCCAATTTTATGGTTCAGAAATGCTTTGGGGGCAGGGAGAGAATGGGGTCAAGTCTTGGAGGCTAATCAGTCATGTTCTCTGACTGTCAGATTAGAGAGGATGGTCACTTGATCTCCTTCAAGGAAACTTAAGTTCCTTAGGGCCAAGGGCCAAGGTGTGTTCTTAAAACAACACATACAATCGTTGCCAATCCTTGGAGGGAGGGAACGCTTGGTGTTAGAATGAGAAGACATGACAGTTACAAGACACATGTTTTGTGCAGCTGTCCTTTGGGATGTGCCAACTCTGTGCAGAATTTCACTACAAAATAATTCCAGTGCTGCATCAACAGCTCCTTTATGGAACTCCAAGGCACGTGGGGACAGAGAAAAGCCAGCCCTGGGGCTCCTCCAGGGATGCGGAAGCCCATGCTGAAGTGGGCAATCAGGCTAAGGGATGCAAGAAGAGGAACACTAAGAGGAGGGGAGGAGGAGACACACAACACATCTCAGTAAATAGCAGAGCCCATCTACCTACATGGAAACCATGGAAACAGTGGAACAAGTCAGTGAAAAGCATAAAGGAGTAACACATGAGATCCTTGTCCCATCACTTGTCAGCTGTGAGACATTAGGTATGCCATTAACTTCTCTAAACTTTGATTTCTTTATCCATAAGATGGGGTAATATTACCTGCAGTACAGGAACAGCACTGACGGCCCTAATTAATGGCCTGCACGTGTCCCTGCCCTTTGCGCTGGGACTCTTCAGTTTCTCTCCTCTCTCCTTGAATCCTGGTCTCGAATTGTAACTTGCTTTGGTCAGCAGCAGAAAGAACAGCATGTCAGTCTGCAACCTCAAGAAACCTGAGGAGCACAATGGCACACACCTGTACTCCCAGTACTTAGGAGGCTGAGGGGGAGAATCGCAAGTGAAGGACAGCTTGGGCAACTTAGCAAGAGTCTGTCTCGAAATAAAAAATAAATATGACTGGGATGTAGCTCAGTGGCAAAGTGCACCTGGCATCAATCCCCAGTACCTGAAAAAGAAAGGTTAAAGGGAGGAATGAAAGAAAAGAAAAAGGGGGGAAAAAAAAACAACCAACTCAAATATGGAACATGCAAGAAAGCCAAGCCAGGACCCCTGGGCCAAGTGAGCCAGCTGAGACCAGGAAAGCTGCACAGATACGCAGCTCTCGACTACAAACATAAACGGATTGTTTAAAGCCTGGGTTGAAAACTATGTCCCATGGGCCAGCTGCCTGTTTTGGTAAATAAAGTTTTCTTGTTATTGTTTTGTTTTTAAGGGAGAGGAACAGTGAGAGAGAGGGAGAAAGAATAATTTTATTTAGATTTTCATGTGGCTTTTGTTGCTCTGACCTCTGACACTTTATTGTGTATGTGGTGCTGGGGTTTGAACCTGCATCCTCATGCATGCCAGGCAAATGCTGTGACCATTGAGCCACTGCTCCAGCCCAGTAAATAAAATTTTATTGGGGGCTGGAGTGGTAACTCTGCAGTTGGAGTGCTTGCCTGGCATGTGTGAGAACCAGGGTTCAAATCCCAGCACTATATACACAGCTAAATGTTGAAGAAACAAAGGCCAGATGAAAAAATTAAATTGATTCTCTCATTTTCTCTTAAAAAAAAAAAAAGTTTTATTGGAACACTGCTATCCCTACTAATTAATATATTGTTTATGGCTGCTTCCAAGTTAAAATGGCAGAGGTGACAGTTTGATGGAGACCAAGACCATCTGGCCTACATGCCTGAAAACATTTGCTATTTGGCCCTGGCCCTTTAAGAGGTTTGGTGACCTCTGGTTTAAAACCCAAGTTTGGGGTGAGTTGGCATGCAGCAACAGCTGGCACAGTACTGAGTACCTCGCATGACTGTGAAGACTAAAATAACCAAGAAAGTGGTTAGAATGATGCCTAGAGAGTATATTTCCCTTCTGGGGAAATCAACGGGAAGAACTGGACTTGATATGCACCGTTTCTCTCCCACCTACTACTCTGCAGGGACAGGATATATCAACAGGGAAAGTGTCCCCAAGCCAAACCACAGCTATCAAGTTTGGTCCTAACTTTTTCTTTATCCTTTTTTTTTTTTTTTTTTTTTTGCATGGGGGTTTGAACCCTGGGGTGCTTAACCACTGAGCCACATCCCCAGCCCTTTTTATTTTGAGACAGGATCTCACTAAGTTGCTGAGTCTAGTCTTATACTTGTGATTCTCCTGCCTCAGCCTCCCGAGTTGCTGGAAATATAGGTGTGCACCACCACGCTCGACTGGTCCTAACTTCCTTCCTTTTCTTTTTCTCTTTATTGACTGACTGATTATTGCTATTGCAGTGCTGGGGGTCAAACCCAGGGCCTTATGTACACTAGGCAAGTGCTCCATCACTGAGCTGCATCCCTAGTCCTCCAACAAGGACATTTAAAGAACTGGAGAATATAAGAACTTGGCTATTAATCAAATGAGATTGACTCACAAATCATATTTGACTCTGGCTTCCATTAAGTCCAACATCAAGGATTTTATGTGAAAAGGACCAAATGACTAGCCACAACCCCTAAACAAGGCACAAAAGACACACTCTTCCCTCTGTGGGCTCCAACCTACCTCTGCCACCTTCCCTGCTTCCCACCACTGTCCTCCAAGCCTCCAGCCCCTCTTCCTCATCTCCCTGCCTGGAGATTCCCACACCAGAGTCAGCTCCGATATCCCCTACTCCTGATAGCCTCCTCCCCAGCATTCAGGCCCTTGAAGCCCTTGTATATTCTTTTCTCCCAATTCTCCTCAGGTTGTCACAGTGTCTCACTGAGCAGACATTGAGAAGCTTGTAGGGCCTTTCTTGACTCTACAGGGCTTAAGATCCAGGGCCCCCCTCAGACACCAACGACACTCAAGTTCCCTATATGAAATGGCATAGTACTTACACACCCTCCCATATACTTGTTTTATTTTTTAAAAGAGAGAGGGATGGTGAGAGAGAGAAAGAGGGCATCAGTTTTATTTAGTTTTTCAAGTGGCCTTTGTTGCTCCGACATGTCGTTATGTACGTGGTGCTGGGGTTCGAATTTGCTTACTCAGGCAAGCCAGGTAAGCGCAGTAACGCCAAGCCACTGCTTCAGCCCCTCACATGTACTTTAAACGATTACTTGTAATACCCAGTACAATGGAAACACTATATGTGTATATAGTTGTTATAGTGTAGTGTTTGGGGAATGACTAGGGGAAAAAAAAAGTCTATATATTTTCAGTAATTTTTTTTTCATATATTTTTGACCTGCAGTTGGTTAAATTTGTGGATCCAGAAACTCAGGATACACAGCTGACCATACTCAGATGCAAACTGAGGCACTCCATCCTTGGAAAGTTGGCTACCACTTATTTCTCTCTGAGCTCTAGCAGGCAGCTCAAAAACTTAGGTAGATGTTAAAAACAAAAAGTTAGATATACTGTTTACTCTGTAACTATGGAAAACGTGTTATTTAACCCAATTCCATAGATGCAGACAAAATCTCAAGCATTGGTTGACATTAGCATGTATTTGAAACCCAGGAAAACTGATGTCACGATGCATCTTGACTTTCTCAGTTGTGGTGGAAACATTTACTGAACTATGATAAAAGAAACAAGACCTCAGCAAAAAACGTAACTGGATGAGCCCTGTTTGGCTGTCCCAAAGGAGACCCATCAAGTAAACTGGCCGTTTTTGTCATCACAAGTTATCAAGCACAACTTGAAGGAACGCCATTTCTCCTTACTGCAGTTTTGTATTCTTTTCCCAGGAGCTCAGGCCCCCAGAATCCCTCATCTGAACAACAGCACAATCGAACCAATTCTGGCCCCATTTCCTCCAGATTTTGGCAACTGTATATAGGCTGGGCTGTTCCTCAACCATGGCTCTGAGCACATCCTTTCTCGGCCTCACCAGTCTGCAAGGACTCCACCTCTCTCAGATTGTCACCCCTAGTGAGGCCCCCAACCCAAAAGCTCTGGTTTCCAAGAACACATCCTATACTGAGGTTCGATATATGTTCATGCACATATATACTCACACACACGTGCATGCATCTACATGCAACATGAACACACTTAGCCTTACATAAGCACTCTGTAGCCTGTAGCTTCCTCCCCTGCAGAGAAATTCCACTTCTGTCTTTAGATTCAGCTCAAAGTCACCTCCCCAAATCCTCAAGACAAAAAATACAGGGAAACAAATGTTGTAAAGACACCTCAATTTCCTCCAGAGGCTCAGGCCAGAAATTTCTGATATGTATTCCGCATCTTTAACTACCTCCCTTCCTGGCTCACACTTGTACCAAGATGAGCACAAATCAAGTGCTGGCTAAAACTGGGCTGAGTTATATTAGGGGAGAAACTAGCATAGCAAACACAGTCTCTCTTCCAAGTGATTCTAAAGGAAAAATGTCCGGGACTGAATGCTGTTGCGTGTGCCCCAGGACTCACCTGGGAGAACAGGTGGATGCCTAATTGCATGACAGAGGAAGGCACAGGAATTGAGGGCAGCATGATGGGGGTCCCGAAAGGTAAACTACAATGGGCACTGGAAGAAGGATCTTCTGACCAGCAGACCCATTCCACACCTCAGTAACTTTCAACTCAGGACTGATGTTAGAACCAAACACAGGGCCTGGCACACAGGGACATTCACCAGACCTGACAGGCTCTTCCAATTCCCTAAGGACTAATTAAAGAAAGCTGGGCTGGCAGGAGTCTAGGTGAGGTGCCTGAAGTGGGTTTTCCTAGATCCATGGTGGGGTATTTAGAATGGGATAACAGTGTGCCTAACCTCCAAAAGCTGTCTGGCTGGAAATAATTGTGAAAAACAGACTACCTCCTGACTACCTGATGGCAGAGACAGGGCATCTAGACTATGAATCCCAAAGCGGCCGGGATCAGAAGACCAGACAGAGAGTTTAAGAGAGAAAGCTTGGTTGCAACAGTCTTCTCAAAGTGTGGTTCCAGGATCAGCAGCCAAAGGTCAGTAGGGAACTTGTCAGAATGCAAACTATGGCAGGGACCACGTTTTACCACACCTCCAGATGCACTAAAGTGTGAGAGCAATCATTGCACTAGCCTTGTGGACCCTCCTTTGTAGCCTCCTCCCTCCCCAGCTACCTCCTTTCCTCCTCAATAGAAAAACATCTGGTTACTGCAATCCCTCTGGTGTCTCCTGAGAGACACAACTTTTGAAAAGATCAAAGAGTTCAAAGTCACAATCTAGTAGCCCAGAGAGATGGTTTAAAAGAGCTGATCTTGTCACTCTAATAGCCAAATCCTTTCACTGGCCCCCACTGAGCTCAACTTACAAGGGCCCCCTCCCCTGCTGCTCTAGGGCCCTGCCCAGTCACAAGGGACTTCTGCAGGACTCTAAAGTACCAGGCTCTCATCTCCAGCCATCCATGGTCCCTATTCCTCCTGCTCAATAATGGCACCTCTAAAGTGTCTTCCCTAAACCCCTGTTAACACAAGGTCCCATCACAGAATTCAACATGGCAGGACAGTCTCTGTCACAGCATTCACTCTGGACATTAATTCCACAAGGGCTCCCATTCTAGCACCTGGCAAGAAGGGCACAGAGAAGACCCATAAGAAATATCTGGTGACAGAATGAGGCCAGGTCTTAAACAAACTTGACACTCCAGCCACAAAATATATTTCTAAGTATTTGAAACAGTCTTAATTGTAATTGGGAAAGAACATTTACTAAAGTTTTGAAAGCTGCAAAACAAGACTTTCGCGAGAGGCAGAACCACTAGCAGCAGCAAAGAAAGGAGATCTGCTCCACCAGTTGGTGGCTGTGGGTAAGCAGGGGATGAAAGGAGTCCCACAGTTGGCTGCAACCTCTAGGAGCACTTTCTAGTACTTTCCATACCCCAAAACTCCAGGTTCTCCCAGTTTGTACACCAAGCCAAGCTTGGGTCATACATAAGACTGCAAAGGACCTTTTCAGTGTTTCCCTTTCAGATCAACCACAAGCTTGGTGGCTTCTGGGGGGGGTATTTCCCACCTCACCAAGGCAGTGCCTGGGTAGCCACCTGATTCCCAGCTCACTGTCATTGAGGTGTGGCATCCTGGGTGCTTGAGAAGCCCAGAGGCCAAGCTTCAGAGGTGCACCCCCCCAAACTGCTCGAGGGAGAGGTGGGGTACTCTAGACTGCCCACGCCACCAGCCCTGGGCAGAACAAGCAGGGGAGACTGGGGAAAGTAGAGCAGGTAGAAACATTTTCTCATCCCTCAGAGAAAACAAAAAGACCCATTTCCAAGCACCAGCTGGCAGGCAGGAGCCTGTCTCCCTCCTGTCCAGACATCCAGTCCTAAGAGAAACTCAGACTTTTTATCAGTCTCCCCAGACTAGGCCTGGGCAGTTTACCTTTGGGAGAAAAATGTGGGAGAGAACAAGACAGCAGGGCCCTGGCAGCCAGGCAACCATGCCCTAAGGAGTGGGCTCTCCCACTGGGCCTCGTATTTAATCAAAACACTGCCTTTTAACAAAAGTAGAGAGAACAAGTACTATTTTATGGGGGAAGGAGGGCCTCAGGAGCCTGAAGAGGAAGAGGGGCCCCAGTCTCACTGTAGTTAACTCACCTTCTTCAAGGGGACAGGGTGGATCAAGATGGCCTGCTATATTAGGAATAAGGTTACCACAAAGACCCCCTCACTCCTGGGATCCGAAGGTGGCGATGGAGTCTGGAAGGAAGGTGAGACAGCGGGGTGAGTGGGCCAGATAGGAGAGCCCCTGGGTGCACAGGAGGAGGTGTGGCGCACTCTTGGAGGTAGTGCATTTAAACCATAAAAGCACGCCGGGGGAGTGGGGGCTTCCCAGTGCGGCTCCAGTACAAGGCTCCAGTACAAAAGGCCGCCTGGCTTTGGAAACAAGGCATGGAGGGTGGGGCGTTTAGGATTTACATATACAAGTTCACAGACAGCCGGTCCGTATCTCCCAATTACATTGCAATATATACTGTACTACAGAGCGAATCCCTTCCCAGCTCTGGACCTGTTTCCATCCACATATTGTGTGTGTTGGAGGAGGCAGTATGGGAGAGACAAGAGTATATGCCCTTTTACATCTATGACAGCTCTGGCTCTCGGACTTTACTCGGGAGCCGGAAGGGCTGGCTAGGTGTCTCCTCCTTGGGCAAGGTTGGGCGGGACTCTCTCGCTAGGGCTGTGGGCTCTGAGAGGTGGTGTTTAGGTGCTACAAGAAAGAGACGATGTCAGATCGACCATCTGGGGAAATGCAGGAGGGAGGGAGGCAGAATCTGGTGGCTGCGTAGGAGTCCTGGCTCTATAGTTCTAGGCCGAAGTTTATGAAGGGTCTAGGTACCGGAGGTGCCTCTTTTCCTGTGCGCATAGTGTCTAGGGAACCTCGAGTGAGGCCAAGGAGCACCATACCTTGTCCTTCTTGCCGGCCCCGCTCTCCTCCGCAGCCGAGGCAGCGCACTTGTTGAGTAGCTTCTTGCCTCCGCAGGCTGTCGGGCTCCAGGTGCGGCCGCCGGAGCATGCACCCCCCGGGGAGTCCCCGGCACATCCCGCGGCCACGCTCTCCACTTTGATGAGGCGGTGCTTGGGGGAGATGTAGCGCACCTCGGCCGGTGTGGCGGGCCGCCGCTCGCTGCTGCTGCGGTAGAGATGCGGGGAGCCGGAAGACGAGGACGAGGACGCGGCGGCGCCCGCGCCGGAGGAGGCACAGCAGCAGCCCGCGGCCCCAGACGCGGACGAGGCGGAGAAGGCGCGCTGGCCCCCGCCAGGCTCCCCGCCGCCGCCGCAGTAGTCCAGACGGCACATGGCTCGCAGTTTGCGGAGCGACGAACCGGGCCCGTTGTAGGGGTCCTCGAAGTCGCGCTCCTTCTGCGCGCGGTAGGCGCGGATGAGGTCACTCGTGCTGCCGCTGTCGTCGGGCAAGGAGCCCGACGAGGCCGAGAAGCAGGAGGCGGCGGCCGGACCGCAGGACGCCGAGGCGGCTGAGGCTGCCTGCGGCACAGCTTGGGGGGGCTGAGAGGGCCGCTCACCCCGGCGCCGCTGCTCCCGGTAGTCGGGCCTCGGTGGCTGCGGGGGGCTTTTGGTCTTGCTGTTTCCCAAGCTGAAGTACTTGTTCAGCCACTTGGCCATGGCGAGAGGCCACCTAGGGCCGCGGCGTGGGAGCCCGGTCCGCCGCCGCGGCCATTCGGGGGACAACGCTGCCGCCCAGGTCCCTCGGCGCCCCGGCCCCGGCGGGGGGCGTCCGGGGCGCCTACTCCCGACGCCAAGTTCAAGTTCTTGCCGCCGCCTCCTTCAGGCTGCTCTCGGACTCCGGCAGCTGCAGCACCGCCCTCCGCCTCCGCTGCACGCCACCCGGGCTTCGGATCTCGCGCCCCTCGCGGGCGCGTCTCATAAGGTCCCGGCCCGCGACCGCGGCGAGCAGAAGGCCCGGGCGGCCCCCAACACGGACGCTTTAACTGTGCGCCCCGCCGCTGAGCGCGCTTCGGTCCCGTCGGAGCCGCAGCCTCCGCCTCGTCAGGAATCCGTGGCTGCTGCGGGAACTTGGCGTTCTCGGCCCCACTCTTCTGCTGCAGCGAATCCGGCCCCGCCACCCGCCAGAAAGCAGGCGGGAGAGAGAGCGAGCGAAGGAGGGAGGCAGTCGGCGCCTGCCCGAGCCCGCGCGCCCGTGCCCCAGTACCCGTCCCGGCGGCGCCTGCCACTGCCGCTGCCGCCGCCTCCCGAGCCGCCGCGTGTGTGACACTCAGCCGCCAGAGCCCGCCCCGCGCCGCGGCCCCGCCCCCGGCCGCGCGCCCCGCCCACCGCCCCCGCAGACCCAGCCCCGCCCAGTCCCGCGAGCCGGGCCGCCAGACCGCTGCCCAATCCCCGCCCTCCCTGCGCCCGGTCCTCAGCCGGCGCACGACTCCCCTCCAGCACGCGCCAACTCCTGCGGCCGCCGCGGCGCCAACGCCTGGGTCGTGCCCGAGGGCGCCTAGGTCCAGCACCGCGGCCGGCTCGGCCTCGTTTGCAGACCGCCGCCGCCGCCTCGGGCGAGAGGTTGCCAGACTGAGCCAGCTGCGCGTAGAGGCCAAATCCTTCTGCAGTCCCCTGATACCGGCCTGTGTTCCCCCTCCCCCGCCCCGCCCCAAGGATGTCCACTATCGGGGTGGATGGTGGGAGTGGAGATTGACCCTGGACCTTTCTAGTTTGTAGCGTGGCCCACGGTGCCAAATGCCATTAGGAAGAGAGTGCCTGTCCTTCTCCTTAAAGGGGCAGAGACTCCGGTTCAGTCACCGCGCGCCGGGTCTTCAGAGGAGTCTTTATGCTAATGAGAGTATTAGCAATCCGGATGACGGATGCGGACCTGATAGGCAGCGGGGGCTGGACCGGGCACCAATCCGAGAGCAAGGCAAAGGGGAGGTGGGGAATGTTTGCTTACCTTTTCACCTCTGAGGAAGTGTTTAACCCTGTTCACTGCCAACCTGGCGGAGCGATCTGAGAACTGTGCGTACGTACGTACTTTTAATCCCTAAAGTTGAAGGAGCTGGTAGGGTCTTTATTTTACAGATGGAGAAACTGGGGCCCCGAGGAAGTCACACAGATGGGCTCGGATGCCAGTTCTCAAACCTGATGGCACCATAATGATGTAACTTCAGACTATCCTTTGGTTATTAGCCAAAAATGAGGCCAAGGCTGAATGAAGAGCATAACTTAACTCAGGGTAGTTTTCCTAGAGTCTGCACCCAGAGAGACGGTACCTACCCAGTTGAGACCAAAATTTTGCCTGAAATTAAGGTAGCTGCTTGTAGGACAGGGTGATTGGGATATGGCTAAGTAAAGCCCAGAATATAGTTTGACCTTAAGATATAAGTTCTCTAAGAATGCCCTAAATCCATAATCTCCATCTGCTATCTATATATTATAGATGGGCCATGGGGCAATTTGTTTTTCTTGTAATCTGTAGGAACAGTGGGACCTGTTAGGACAGGTAGCAATGCCAGCCTGCTGAAGCTGGAGGCCAAATTCTCAGTCTGAGACTCTTGGATCTGGAGGGCCAGAGTGACCGCCTCTTTCTCTCTCATCTTACCTGTTCAGACTGAGGCCTGAGACCACAAGGTTGAAGCAGAACTCCAACTTAGGTCTCCCTGTGAAGGCTGTGCTCTGTGCGCTTAGCCATACACAGTCATGCCATGGAACATGTATCAGGCT
This sequence comes from Aplodontia rufa, assembly GCA_004027875.1. Taxonomy (NCBI): domain Eukaryota; kingdom Metazoa; phylum Chordata; class Mammalia; order Rodentia; family Aplodontiidae; genus Aplodontia; species Aplodontia rufa. Next base: position 12,500 of record PVKS010010854.1, read on the forward strand.
ACTTGTTTCTCTCTTTGGTCAGATGGGTCAGTCACTGCCTGGGGCCAGTTGAATTTTCCAAAACCATTATGTGACCAGTACGCAGTCACAGAGAGCATCATCAACTAATTTGAAATCCATTATTTTAGTATTTCAAGAAAATAATCTCAAAATGTGTGTGTGTGTGTGTGTGTGTGTGTGTGTGTGTGTTTACATCAGTGTGATATTTCTGGGGGAGATAGAGGATCCAGAAGTTACAGGGTAAGATGTTTATTTTTAATATCCCTAGACTTAAATATCTTAAATTATCCTTTAAATCACTGCTCTGCCACAAAACACTTAATTATCCTGCATAGATAATTCTGTCCCCAATAGAAAACCTGAAAAGCAAGGACATCTTCATCTTAAGCCCCACTTTTTATCCAGCCTGAATCCCCTCCAGTTCCCTCCCTTCCCCTGTCTGCTTCCAGGCTTTGGAAGGAGGAGCAGTTAGATCCTGGCAGAGGGCCAGGACACCTGAGAGAAGAAAGTCCTCTCCAGGACCTGGAAGCTTGTTCCCTGCATGTGGGCTGCACATGGAAGGGTTATCTCTGCCTTTTCCAGAAATTTAGGAAGAGAAGTTTTATTTCACAGCATAATTTTTTCCATTTCACTTTCAGTAGGACATAGGGTCAGACCCACTTTCCCATGTGATGCCTCAGCTGGGCTATAATTTGCAAGCCAGAATTATTGTAATGCTATGGTATTATGCCAAGTACTTCCAGAGTACTTGTGTATCTGCTCACCCCCTAAACACTCTGTATGTGATTAACCTCCCTTAATATCCCTGCACTCTGGTATTGTTTGAAGGTTACAGATGGGGTGGCTGGCCTAAGGTGGTATTTACTTCAAGCAGGCAAGAAACCCATGATTGTTTTCCTTTGGGAACTTGTAGAGACTCAACTTCCAAGACTGAGTCAGAAATAATCATCCTGAAAGGAAACAGAAAAGATTCCTAAGGAAGATATTAGCGAGGCAGTTGTGTTTGTTGGTTTGGGGAGCCAGAGACTTGTAGGAAAAGGATCAGAGGAGTAAAGAGGATTAGAGCCAGATACACAGTCTTTTCAGATATCCAGCCACCCATCTGATAGAGGAAGAAGTGGGACCAGTGAAGGGAAGAGATTGAGTTTGGGGCATAGCTGGGATTGGTACCTGATTTCCTGATACCACAAACCCAACACTATGTGATGCTGTAAATTAACCATGCCCATCATTCCTTTTTAAAAATAATTTTATTTTCATGTGGTGTTGGGGCTCAAACCCAGGGCCTCATGCATGCCAGGCAAGGACTCTACCACTGAGCAGTAGCACCAGCCCCCCAAACCCCTCATTCTTGACCTTTTTGCTTTTTATATCCTTCCCCCACTGCAATTTTCTTATTGGAAGGGTAGAGTTTGAATGGCCCTGTTTCTGTTTCTGTCCTGTCTCAACTTCTTACTTTAGACCAGGAGCTCTCCAAAGGCAATGATGTGGCAGGTGCTTTCTCTGCACCTCTTCCAGTATCTGGAGGAAGACAATGCCATTTATAGAGGCCCCCACCCAAAATGGTGCACCGACCCAACAGATTCATCTACTTCTTTTATGAAACATCATTCGGTTCAGACCACTGAATGTTATCAGTGCCCTGTCTACATGCCAGGCCCTAGGAGACACAAAATTAGCAAACACCAGCTCTATCTCTCAGCCAAGCAAGGCAAGAAAAGCACAGGGCAGAATAAGGGACAAAGAGCTATGGAAACATTGGAAAGGGAGTGCAATTCTGAAGGACAGGATCACGGAGGGTTCTTAGAATCTAGAAGAAGGTGATTATCTGAGCTTGCCCTTGAAGAATGAGCAGCATTTAGATATGAAAAAGTATGCAAGGAAATTCCAGGCAGAGAACACCATCAGTGAAGTCATAGAAGCAAGAACATGAGAAACCATTTGTAATAAAGAATGGTCTGGCTTTAGTAGAGTGTAAGCAGCTGAGAATTTGTGAGGGCATGACGTGGTGCGGAAGGGTAAAGGTAGAAAGACTGTGCCCCATCAGGACAGTTCTGACTACCAAACTAAAGAGAATGGAATTTTACCTTGAAGGCAACAGGGAGCCAGCAATGATGACATTTTTTTTTCTTTTTTTGCAATGGGTATCTAACCCAGGGGCACTTTACCGCTGAACTAAGTTCTCAGCCCCTTTATTTTTTTATTTTGAGATGAGTTCTCATTAAGTTGTTTAGGGTCTTGCTAAGTTGCTGAGGCCGATCTTGAACTTGTGATCCTCCTGTCTCAGCCTCCAGAGTGGTTGGGATTATTAGCCACAGCACCTGGCCAGTAATGGCTTTTGAGTAAGGAAATCACCTAGTTTTGTCTGCATCTCCTAAAGACCATTCAGGAATCAATGCGAAGGATGCATTTCATGGGGAGGGATGGAAATCAGGCAGAGCAGTCTTTAAGTGCTGTGCTTGTGTTATTCCTTCTTATAAATATTAAACATTTCTTCTTCTTATAAATATTAAAGGACCAGAAAATGGTGCCAGAACAGTACCTAGCACACAGAAGGCACTTAATACCTATTTGTTGAATGAATAAATAACACTAGTGTAGTGGAAGAGTGCTGAGCCGTTTCAGACAAGAGACTTTCAGGTCTCCAACTTTGGACCACTTGGTGAATGGTGACCAGCCCCTTCCTGGTGATAGGTAATACTGAAGGAAAGAGAAAAGGGCATTTTAGGGGAGATGAGAGTTCACTGGGCATTAGTCACCTGTATAAACAGATGTGAAGTCAGCACCAGAGTCTGGATCAGAGATGCAGCTCTGAGCAGTCACCTTCCACTCCTCCTTTTGTTCCTACATTTTCCAGCCCATCAGCAAGGGAGATGTAGAATCTGAGCACTTCTTACCTCCTCCACTGCCAGTACTGCGGACCAAGACTCCTTCCTCTCTTGCCTGGATTCCAGCAGATGTCTCCTGTTGGTTTTCCTGCTTGCATCTCCTCTCAGCCACCAATAATCCTATTAAATGAATTCTGTTTTGTCCCTCCCCTGCTCAAATCCCTTATTGAATCCCCATCTCCCTAGTAGTAAATACCAGAATCCTTACAGTGACTCAGGAGATCCCCTTAAATTCATGACCTCATCCTATACTGCCCCCTTCCCTCCTGATGCAGGTTGCTTGTCTTTCCTGCTCTGGGGAAATTCCAGGCACACTCTTGCCTCAGAGGCATCAAACTGTGGGCTCCTCTGCCCAGAAGGTTTCCTCCCTGCTACATTTATGGCTCACCCTTGGTCTTCATTTAAACTTCATGGGCTCAGTGAGGCCTCATTGGGCACAGTATATATAATTGCAGACACTCCCCAACACTTGCTACCCCTCTTCTTTTTTTCATTTGTCTGATATAGCTCAACCCAGTTTGCCAACTGCATACTTATTTTTCTTGTTTATTCTTTGTTTTGTCCCACAATAGGAAAGGGATCTTTGCCCTCTTGTTTACTGTACATATATCCAGTGTCCAGAACAGTGCCTGACTCATGGTGGGTAGGCCTGTGGTAACTGTTGAATGAATGAATGAGAGTGGGAGAGATCATTCATGGAGGGAGAAGAGAAGAGGGCTGCATCTTGACATCTCTGTCTGCTTCAGCCTGGTTGCTGGTGGTTATTCATGTTGGCCTGGAGGTGGAAGTATGTCAGATGAGCTATATTTCAGGGGGAGAGGGTTAGATACTTAAGGTATAGGATATGATGTTTCAATATACAAATACATAGCAAGATGATTAATACAGACAAGTCAAGCAAACTAACATTTATTATCTCACATACTTATCTTTTTTGTTGTTTTAAGAATACCTAATATCTACCATTTTTAGCAATTTTCCTGAATTCAGTGTTATTACTTACAGTTATACTGCAATTATATCTCTTACCCTTATTCGTTGTTTGTAACTGTACCTTTGGACTTACATCTCTTCATTCCAGCCCCTTGTGGCCATTCTGCGTTGTTTCTGTGTATTTGACTTTTTTTTTAAATTCCGCATATAAGGGAGATCATGCAGTATGGATCCTTTCTGTCTGTCATATTTCACTTAGCATAATGTTCTCCATCCAGTTCATCTACGTTGTGGCAATGGCAGGATCTCCTTTTCTGAGGCTAAACGCTATCTCACTGTGTGAGTATCACAATTTATCCACTCATCTATCAACAATCTTAGGTTGTTTCCATATCTTGGCTATGGAGAATGATGCTGCAATGAACATGGGAGTGCAGATATCTTTACAAAGTGATTTTACTTCCTTTGCGTATATTCCAGCAGAGGGATTGGTTGCTGGGTCATGTGTGGTGCTATTTTTAAATTTTTGAGGAACTTCCATATTGTTTTCCATAATGGCCGCAGCAATTTACATTCCCATCAACAATGTACAAAGGTTTCCTTTTCTTCATGCCTCCCCACCACTTATTATCTCTTATCATTTAAAAATGGCTAACCTAACGTGTGAGGTAGTATCTCATTGGGATGTCATTCTGTTGATTGGTGAGTTTGAGCACCTTTTCCTATATATTTTGGTCATTTTTCTCCTTTGGTAAATTATCTACTTAGCTAATTTGCCCATTTTTTGACTTAGGTTAGTTTTCAAATTTTTTTTTTTTAAGGGAGAGGGGCAATGAGAGAAAGAAAGAGAGTGAATCAATTTTATTTGGTTTTTCATGTGGTTTTTGTTGCGCTGACATTTCATTGTGTACGTGGTGCTGGGGTTTGAACCTGCATCCTGGCACATGCCGGGCAAATGCCGTAACTGCCGAGTTACCGGTCCATCCCCTAACTTAGGTTAATTTTCTGTTGTTGCCAAGTTGTGTTCGTTTTGTGTGCATTTTGGATATTAATGGTTTATAAGATATATCGTTTGAAAAACGTTTTCTCCCGATCTCCAGCATGCCTTTTCATTTTCTTGATTGTTTCCTTCACTGTGAAGAAGCTTTTTAGTTTGATGTAGTCCCAGTTGTTTATCTTTGCTTTTATAGTCTGAGCTCTAGGTATGATATAAAAAAAAAAAAAAATCATCACCAAGTCCAAAATCAAGTTGCTTTTCTCCTGTGTTTTCTTCTAAGAGTTTTACAGTTTCAGATCTTAGGCTTAGGTGTTTAATTCATTCTGAGTTGATTTATATGAGATAGTGTGAGCTGATAGTGTAAGATAAGGAAGGTAAGAATCCAATTTTCTTTTTCTTTTTTGGTACTGGGGGTTGAACCCAGGGGTGCCTAACCACTGAACTATATCCCCAATTCTTTTATTTTTTATTTTGAGGCAGGATCTCACTAAGTTGCTTAGGCCCTTGCTAAGTTGCAGAGGCTGGCTTTCAAATTGCCATCTCCTGCCTCAGCCTCTTAGGATATTGGGATTATAGGTGAGCGTGCATCACCATACTTGGCTACTTTTCTTATTTTGAAGTGGATATCCAGTTTTCCCAGCATCATTTGTGGAAGAAACTATCCTTATCCCATTGTGTGTTCTTATTGAAAATTTTTCTTTCTTTCTTTCTTTCTTTTTTTTTTTTTAAGAGAGAGGGACAGTGAGCGAGAATCAGTTTTATTTAGTTTTTCATGTGACTTTCATTGCTCCACCACTTAGTTGTGTACGTGGTGCTGGGATTCAAGCCCACGCACTCGCACATGCCAGGCAAGTGCCCTAATTGCGGAGCTGTCACTCCAGCCCCTGAACATTTTCTTGACCACAGTTGCTTGGGTTTATTTCTGGGCTCTCCATTCTGTTCTCATCTATGTATCTGTTTTTAATGCCAGTACCATACTGTTTTGACTTGCTGTGTTTTTAAAGCAGATGTGTTCTGGAGTTCTGTTCCCAGACCTTGTCTCTTAAATGGAGAAAGCAGATTGTGATTCATCCCTGCTTCCCCAGAACCCCAAGGGGGCTCTACAGAGATTGTGGCTTCCAGGTAGTCCCTTCCCCAAAAGACCCAGTCCTACTGACTTGCAAGCCTGTCCCCTGTGGTGTCACTGAGCCAGCCATTGTTCTCTCCATATCAGGTACAACTAATCTTAGGAATCTCATTAGGGTCCGGAGATAATCCTCTATATCTAGATTAAAGGCTGTGTTTTGACCATTACTGCACATTGAGCATTGAGCCGACAGTTTAATTGAGCTATTTATGCCGCTGCCTTGATCTCTTCCCTGAGAATTTACAACTAATTCCAAGTGTCTCTGTGAATTAAGTGGGCCTCTCCCAACATGCTTTGCTTGTTGTTTGCCTGTGCCAAATCCCACTTGTCCTCGTGTTACCCAATTATGGGCTCTCACTCACAGCTGTCTCTGACCAGTACCACCTCCAGCCCACTTCCTCCCTGAGGTGGCCATTAACGATATGGCCCCAAAATAATGGCCATACCCCAGAACAGGAAAAGGTGGGGTGAGGATTGGGGTGGAACAGAGAGGACCCAAATCTTACTGGCCCCTTTGAAGTCACCTGCAGGCAACTGACAGTAATTCTTTAGCAAGAGAAGGGTACATGCCAAGAGCTCAGTTAAGTGTAATGCAGACTGGAGACAAAACTCCTGAGTCCTATCCTCTTATTCTGACTTCCTATGTGATCTCTGGGCCTCACTGTCCCTATCTGTAAAGTTAGAGCTAGCAGATCTTTAATTTTCATGCAGTGTAATAAAGGTGTCTTAGGAAAGGGTTGTTAGATTTAGAAAAGAAAACAACTAGTATGTCCTTGCAATAATTGGGACAGACTTATAGTTAACTATTATTTGATGTTTATCTGATATTCAAATTTAACTGGGTGTTCTCTATTTTCTCTGGGGATCCTACTCAAAGGCCACTGTGGGGGGATAGAGAATATACTCCACCCCTAGTCCAGCTTCTGATGAGGAAATGGAGGGTGGAGGTTCTCAGCCCTGGCCAAACGTGGTGGAGCTTACGAAACATCCAGTGACAGCCTGTGTCCCAGATCACTGGGTCAGAATTTCTAGGATTTCATTCAGATGTGTTTATATTCATTTATTTTTTCTTCTCCGTTTTAAACTCCCCGAGTGAGTGTCCAGTGTGCAGCCAAATCTGAAAATCAGCGGGTTAGAATGGCGATTCTCAAAGTGAGCTCCCTGGATCAGAGTATCACCTCGCCTGAGAACCAGCTAGGAATGCAAATTCCCCCTCTGACTTCCAGACCCTCACAATCAGAAACAAGGTGTATGTCCCTCCAGGTGATTCTGACATGTGCTAAAGTGTGAGAGCCAGTGAACCAATGTGTCTTGAAGGTTCCTTGCATGACAGTGAGGCACTGTACTTAGAGGCCTGATCCACAGGTTGATGCTCAGGGAGCAAATTCACCGGATTGCTTTGCAGTGAGGCATCTTAATGAGCGCATTGCTTGCCATCTGGCAATTGCAGCATAAATTATGAGATTGCAAATCCAGAGTGCAAGTGGCTTTCACAGTCTAACATGTCAGTGTGATTAGCAGCCTCGAAGGCCATCATCAACATTTGAGGCTCATTGGCGATAGGTCAAGTTAGGCCAAGAAAGGTCAGAAGCAGGCCAGAAGAGTTTGGGGGGCTGCAAAGTTCTGGGTCAGGCAACATGAAGGACCAGGTGAAGGAGCTGTGGAGCCCATGGCCAGGAGGAACTGACTGTGTTAGGGAAAGGAGCCAGGCAGTCCAGAGCGCATGGTAGGTCAGCGAAGGAGCCCAGCAGCAGAGAACCTGGGTCCCTGGGATGTCTCCAGGCTGCCAGGGCAGGGGCAGGCAGTGCTGCTATCCTGCATCAGAGTAAGCCAGTGCTGAGACAGACAGGAGCCAGGGTAGAGCAGAGAAGAGGAAGGCTATGATTGTTCAGTTTTGTCAAATAAGTCAAGGTGAGGAACAGAGCAAGTTTTTTTTTTTCTTTTTTTTTTTTTTTCCTGCAGCTGAGGAGGACATCAATATAACGAGTCTGCTAGCACCATCAGGTTTTCCTTTATGGGGGCCTCCAGCCACAGCCTGATTAGCTTGGGGACACCAGGTGCCCAGGACTTGTGAGCCTGCTGCCCTTAAGAGCAGGCAAGCAGGGGCTGTGAGTTATTCATTTCTGTCCACCCTCAGGAATCAGTCAGTGCTGGCCACATGCTAGGCCCTGAGTGATGGTGTGGGGAATTGAATAGGTGCACCCAGTGGCAGCTCCTCAATATGAGCTCTCCCCTCAGGCCTTAATAAACCACACCACTGAGAAGCCACAGTCCTTCTGCACGCAGAAGGGCACTTTCCTCCTGTGGTGCACTCACAGGCTCTCTCTCCTTTCCTCATTTCCAAACTTAACTTGAGAGTTTCTGAAAACGTGAAATATTATTTTAAGTCCTGCCGTTGGGAAAGTGATTTATTTCTTCAATGTTAAACCACATAAAAAAAAGGGGGGGGTGTTCTGATGCAAAAATTTCCATCTTCTTTATTTTGTCTTTTGCCTTGGCTATAATATTATAAGACAATTTTAAGAAGTCACTTTCCATCCATAATTTTCTCCCAGTATAATTTTTTTCCCCTTGAATTAAAATGGTTACTGTGCCATCATTTGAGGCTTTGTGAGGTGGGATGCAAAGGAAGAGCCAAGAAAGAGTTAAAGTTGCAAAAGGCTGGCTGTTGTCCTCTCTTTGGGGGTAGGATGGGGTGGGTGGAGACAGCTCAATTGTCTGGCTTTTGCCTCCCTAGGTCTGCAGGCTGGATGTTGAGCCTCCAGAAACAGCTCAGACCTCCGAGGGGGCGGGGTAGATGCCTGCATGAACAGGGGCTAGTTTGAAATAGAGAATTAGAAGAGAACTTTCTGGACCACATGGTCTGGCCCCCTGAAGAAAAAGGAGCCTAGGCCCCTTATAACTTCTAAACCAAACATCCACTAAGGAGCCCTTGCTAGGCCCACAGCAAAATCAGGTGATCTCCTTCAGCTTCCTTCACCCTGATGTTATCTGACAGCGTCCATGCTCACAGAGCCCTGTGGGTCTGGTGGGTACAACTTGAGAGGCCAAGGCAGATCCCTACCAGAACCAAAGCAAGCATCTTGGTCATTAGAATTCAGGGTGCTCTGGGAGTTTTAAGTGCTGAAATCTTTGCATATTGTACATATGTGCAGAAGAGAGAACTTGGTTTTTTGTGACTTTCCAGCATGCTGGGTGAAAGGGCTGCTTCCACCCAGGGCCTCAGCATCCACTCAGATCCCTGTAGTCCTAAGACAGGGATCTGGGGGCTCTGCACTCTGGGGGCCTCCTCACTCCTGAGACTGGGGCAGAGTTTCACTCACAGACTCTAAGATGAGCTGGTAAAGCCCGGAGAGAACCATTGCTTTGTTTCTAAGACTTCTGTTTTCATCTTTATGTCCCTCTCCATTGCTATTTGTGGACATTTTTAAGGTAGATATAGCCTTTATGTTATTATTAGGTGCGAACCACAAAAGGTTGCTTCTCCAATGGACCGATTTTGCTATAAAGTAGCATATCCACCTCAGCCACACTGTTAGGTCAGCAGTACTTAAATTTGAGTGTGCCCCAGAATTACCTAGAATGTGTACTCCCAAGACTACCCCAGGGAAGCTCACTCAGTAGAGCTGAGTTGAGCTTAGGAATCTGTGTTTATGTAAGAACCATAGCCAATCCGGTGCAGATGGGCCCCAGACCCACTTTGAGAAACTGGGTGGCATGAGCCAGGCGGGTGTGGGTGAATGTCTGGGTTGGAGGATTTCTGACTTTTGGCTGCTTTATGTCCCCATGGTTTGGTGTTCACAGGGTCAGCCAGCCTACACCACAGGTGGGCGGGCAGGCCACAGTGTGCCCTGTTGCCCAGGCGTGTCCCTCCAGGGTCTGTGGCTGTTCTCATTTATCTTGACTTAATCTCCCTCAGCACCCAGTTCAAAGGTTTCTACAGACAACGTGAAGATTAGGTAGGAGGAAGGGAAGGGAGCAAATGTGAACACTGAGAAAGCCCTGTGCTGGCCTCCACATAGGTCGCTCTGACTCCAGCCCCACAGAAACACTCGAGAAGGCACTAGCATACCATTTTCTAGCCGGAAATGAAGGCTCAGGGATCACACAGCTGGAAGTGGTAGATTCTTTTTTGTAAACTTAAGTGTGTCAGCCTAAAGGTCTTCCTCTTTTCTTCCCTCTTTTTTTGGGGGGCCTGTGGTCACTAGGGCTTGTACCCAGGGTTGCTTAACCACTGGGCCACATCCCCAGCCCCCCTTTTTTTTTTTTTACTTTTGAGACAAGGACTAAGTTGCTGAGGGCCTCACTAAGTTGCTGAGGCAGGCCTTGAACACATTCATGATCTTTTCTCAGCCAGCTGAGTTGCTGTGATTATGGGCATGAGCCACCTTGCCTAGATTTTTTACTTTGTTTTTTGTATGGGAGAGGATAGGTCCATTTAAAATGTTCTTCTTTAACTTTTTACTTTGAAAAACTACAGAAAAATTGCACAATAGTACAATGAACACCATTGACCCTTTAATTATCATTTTTTTTTTTTTTTAAAGAGAGAGGGACAGTGAGAGAGACAGAGAAAGAGAGAAACAACTTTATTCAGTTTTTCACATGGCCTTAGCTGCTCCAACACTTAGTTGTGTACGTGGTGCTGGGGTTTGAACCCGGGTCCTCGTGCTTGCCAGGCAAGCGCTGAAACCGCTGAGCCACCGCTCCAGCCCCTTTAATTATCATTTTGCAACATCTGCCCTCACTCTTTCTTTCTTTTTCTTACATTTCACTTACTTATCTACCTAATTTTGCTAATCCATTTAAGAATTCTTTGGAAACCTTACATTGATTTACTTCTACATATTTCAGCTTATTTCAAAAGAGCAATGACATTCTTCTACAAAACCACCATAAAATGATCTCGCTTAGGGAACTTAACATTAATATATTACTATTTAACAAATATCTGATTTTTCCAATTGCTTACAAAATATCCTTTGTAATGTATGTGTGTGTATCCAATTGTGACAGATTAGGAGAGATAGTGAAATGGCTAGGTAGTCATGACAGAGGGCCCCTATCCAGGAGCTAGCTGGCAGAGGCAGAGAGTGATTGACAGGGGTGCTCAGGGCCTTCAAATGCAAAAAGACCTTGAGGCTCACCCTAGTCCTGACTAAGAGATGGGGGTGGTCACAGGTGGATACTAGGAAGTATTTGCCACCTTTTGTTTTAACCAATGGTGCACTTGACCAGTTTCAATGCCTGTTTTACATAGATTTTAACCAATGGAGTTGATGCATTTCTCAATGCCTGCTTTGTATGAGTGTTAATTATGCTCATACCCCAAATCTATATAACCCCTGGCCTAACCTCCATTAGACGGTGTCCTGCTTCCAGGTACCCCTCCACCTTGCGGAGTCTCTGCTCTTCTTCCTAAATAAATCCTACTCCTTTTACTCCTCCTTCCGTGGTTGTCCATGGATTTTATTCTTCAAATTCTCAAGACAAAGACCCAGAAGATCGGCGCCGAATTCCCGGGGTGTGTTTCCACACCAAGAGCTGCAGCGCCACGGAAATCCCAGCTCTTAGCTGGGTAGCTGCTAACACTTTTGGGCTGCAGAGACCTGAGGGACCTGCAATCAGCCCAAATTCCCAGTTTTATCTGGGAATCGCTGCAAACACTAGAAGCAGGCTGTTTGGGCTGCTGGAATCTGTGGCGGCCCAGACTCCATTCACCAGCGGGAGCAGAGAATCCGGCCTCATCTCAAAAACCCCGCATCACAATTTTCTTTTTTCTTTTTTTTCAGGAGCCAATTCAGAATCACTTACTGCATTTACCTGTCTTGTCTCTCTCTTATTTATTTAGGTACTGGGGAGGGAAGCCAGGGACACTTAACCCATATCCCCAGCCCATTTCTATCTTTTATTTTGAGACAGGGTCTAAGTTGCTTAGGGCCTCGCTAAATTGCTGAGCCTGGCTTTGAATTTGCAATCCTCCTGCCTCAGTTTCCTGAGCTTCTGAGATTATTGGCATGCACTACCATGCCTAGCTCAGCACCGATCGCTTTTAAGAGGCCAAGCTGGTTGTTTCACGGAACACCCCTCAGTCTGGATTTGTCTGATTGTGTACTCGTGATTGTGTTCTCTGGGCTTCACATGAGAGGGGCCAAGTCTTCCATGTTTTGATTATCTGCCACTGCCTCTCACCAGGTTAGGATCGAAGTTGGCCCTTTATATTATTAAAAGGACCAGCGATTGGAAGAAAAGGAGCTTGGGTTAGTAGAATGGGTATAATAAGCTCTGAAAAGCTTCTGGAAGTTGGAGTCTGGCTCCAGTCTCCAGCTGACTGTCTTTAGCATATCAATTAATGCTTCTTCTAAACTCTGGTTTTCTTTGTAAGTGTAGATGATGTTGGCCTTGCAAGATTATAACTAATGGAAAAGACCTAGCAGGTTGGCTGATCAATCCTAGCTTCATAAGTGGCAGCTGTTGTTGAGTCACATGCGATACACAAAAATGTCCTGTCCTTCTAACAGCTCAGGTGCACCTTTTCTGCGCTGCACGTTCTTCTATTCTAGGGCAAGTCTATCGCCACTGCTTCCTCTCTATTGTCCACATCCTGATCTGTCTCACACACACTGCCATGGGTTGCTCTAGAGTGTAGCCCCTGCCATCATATTCCCCTGGCTTCCTTTTCCTCCAGCACCTCAATTCCGACAGCCCTGGTTGCTTTTGATTCCACTGCTGGAGCCTTCTTCTTCCTTCTCCCCTTAGAGTGACAGATCCCTTCCTTTCCTCCACCATAGGGGTGTCTGCACATATCTGTTAGGGCACAGTCACAGTCACAAACAGAAACCACTCGGGTATTTCAAATGGGAAAGAATTTTTTTTAAGAGAGAGGGAGAGTGAGAGAGAGAATCAATTTTACTTAATTTTTTTCATCTAGCCTTTGCTTTTCCAACACTTAGTTGTATATGTGGTGCTGGGGTTCGAACCCAGGTCCTTGCACATGCCAGGCAAGCACCCTAACCATTGAGCCACTGCTCCATGGGAAAGAATTTAATGAAGGCACTTCCATGCTTGCATAATCTGAACAAAGGTTAAAGGAAAGTCTGGAAATAAAAGGGTCAAGGAAGGCCTCGGGCTTTGTTAGTAGCTTTCACAGATAGGAATGTGAAGGAACTCAGGAAACCACTAGGGATGACCCCAGCTGCCCCCAGTCCTCAGGCCTGAAGTTTTCAGGGAAGTACTTAGAGGACACTGAAAAATGCCTCCCTAGGCTCGTCACAGGTTCCCTCTGCCAGGGAGCAAAAATGTGGCTTCTGCCCTCTGGACCTTGCCAAGTGCTTCTCATTCATGTTTTAAAATCCAGCACTTCATAGATAGGGATTCTGGGACACGCACTTCCCAGGTTTCTGGTGCCTGGAATCCAGGGGAGCGCACAGGAGTGGCACTGGGCCAATGAAAGCTTCCTTTGGGATTCTTCTGATGGAACTAGTGAGGAAGACTTTCTCTTGCTCCTGGGGTCACGGTTGGAAGGACATGAAACAGGTCACCTTGGGGGCCATTTACCCGATTTTTAGAGGAAGCCCAGCTATGGTGGGAAAGAATGAGGCTCAAAGGGTGTAAAGCAGAGTTGGAGATGGGGGCGGAGGGGAATATGTGGACTTGCCCGCTGTGGACTTGGTGGCACCTCTTGCCAGTGTTATTCATGTCCTCTGCAGTTATTTCAATCCATTAATTTCTTTTTCACCTAAGCTAATTTAAGTTGGATTTCTGTCACTCGCAACCAAAATGGTCCTAATGAATAGCTCTATAAACATTAGAGTCAAAGTGTGGTACATGCTATTGCAGAGAAAGCTGACAAAATGATATGAGTCCATCTCCATTTTATCTTCCATCTAGGAAATGTTTCTCTCTCTCTCTCTTTTTTTTTTTTTTAAGAGAGAGGGACAGTGAGAGAGACAGAGAAAGAGAGAAACAACTTTATTTAGTTTTTCACATGGCCTCAGTTGCTCCAACACTCAGCTGTGTATGCAATGCTGGGGTTTGAACCCGGGTCCTCGTGCTTGCCAAGCAAGCACCGAAACCACTGAGCCACCGCTCCAGCCCCATAGGAAATGTTTCTTAAGCCATAATTTTTATCTTAGTTATTACTTGTTGTGGCCTTTGTTTCCTTCCAGAATGTTCTTCTTCCTTTCCTTCTGTTTTCAAAATGCTTTTTGTCTTCCGAAGACTGGTTCAAATATGCTCCCTTTGGGGGCCTCTCCAACTACTTCACCGCATTTCTTAATTATTAAAGTTCTTGGCACAGAATGTTGAACTTCAATTCATTTTAAAATGTTGGGGGAGTGTTTTGACTCTCCCTCTCAGCTGGGAGCTCCTCATCATGGATGACATCTTTCATACGCCCTGCATCTCCTGGTTTACGACCCTTGACAGGGGCTCAATTAATACTTGGGAGTTGATGGACCCATTTCTCAGCGGGGAGGTTGAAGTTACCACGGGCAATTAACTGGAGAAGTAGGAGTAGCGCAGAGGGATGCTGTCCAGGTGCCACCATCCAGGAATAAGGAGGCCTTTCCAGAAAGAAGAATGAAGCTGGCTCTGAACACACTTGGCACACAAGAATGGGCCCTGTCCCATCAGTGCCCGTCTCCTGTGACCACAAGGGGGCGGCAGAGGGCACAGTCCCAGTGCCACACTGTTGCTCTGGGGGCAGGGTCACCCAATCAGCTAACCAAATCCTGGTTGGAAAGGAGGTCTTGGTGGAGGTGATTTGCACACGACAAGTAGGGCTCCAATTAGAAGGCTCGGGAAAAGGGTTTCTGGACCAAGGTTGGGAAAGCCAAAGGTTAGATAGGTGGATGGTGAAGGTCAACAGGCATCTAACACTCTGAGCTGGACCTCTAATACCAAAGCAGTGAATGAACCTCGAGAGATTCAAATGGTATGCTGAAGATGGAGGGAACGCCTCAGGGCTTTGGCAAAGGAAACAGGAAGTCCAGGCATGCATAATCACGAGGGTGAAGTCTGGAAGCCCAAATCTTGGAATCTCACCACTAAGTTTACAGACTCTCTGTGGCCCCTGATGAGTGCTGTGTGACCAAAATAATGACCTCCCTCTCTCTCTGAGGCTCAGGTGTCTCATCCCAGACAACGAGGATTGGTGTCTGGAGACTCAGAGATCAACCCCACCTTTGCACTGGCTCTATGATCATCAGGGAACCTTCCATCTTAAATTTTCTCTGGAGTAATGTGAATAAATAGTTGAGTTGGCTGCAAAGAAATTTCTTCATTACTGTCTGTGTACACCTGTTCTCTTTAAAACTTTTGATGGACCCTGGCCCATGGCACTGGGGTTGTTCAAAGACTTTTTTTTTTTTTTTTTTTTTTTTTTTTTTTTTTTTTTAAGAAAGAGGGACAATGAGAGAAAGAGAGAATCAATTTTTGTTTAGTTTTTCATGTGGCTTCCATTGCTCTGACAATTCGTTTTGTATGTGGTGCTAGGGTTTGAACCTGTGTCCTTGCACATGCCAGGCAAGCTCCATAACCACTGAGCAACTGCTGCAGCACCTGTTCAAAGACTTTTGTAGAAGATGAGCAGCCTTTTATTTTATTTCATTTTGCTTTAACATAGGTTTGAGGGCAATTTTTATAATTTTGCTTTCAAGATTATTTTGCTAATTTAATTTCTAGTGGTCACCATTTCTTAGAAATCATCTTGCATTGGTGAAGAATTCCTTGATACAGAAGAATTTGTTAATTGTTTATGGCTACTAAATTTAACAATTTCTAGAGCTGCCACAATGCTGGGTTTCATAGATGTCTGGTGACATTGGATTTTAGAATTGCCATTTTGTGTCATGTAGTGGACAAGAATGGCTTCAGTGTATAAAATATATTTTGAGGCTCTCGGATATCTTCAGTCCTGTGTCTGTGGCACAGGTGGAATAGTCTTGCTGGAGGCAACTGAGATAGGGGGTCATTTCTTCCAGTTATTACCTTTGTCTCATGTTTTCTGGCCTGAGAGCCTGAGCAAGCTAGGAACACATCAACAAGAAAAGGATTCCCTCCCCATCCCTTTAATCTCAGAAACTTCATTTTGACACTGGTCTTTCAGGTGAGCCATCGCACAGGCATTGGGTGGCACAATCTCCCTGCACCGGGATTTTTCCAAAGCTTGTCTCTCCCCAGTGCTCTTAGACATTGCACGTTCCAGCCAGACACCAGCACCATTGTCAGGATGTCCCCAGAAGTAGAGATCCCACAAAGGGCAGTACCTCAGTTAGAATTTCTTTTTCTCTTGCTGATAATTCCTTTCCATCAACATTTTTCAGAGAGATGAATAGGTGTACCTTTCTGGAACAGTGGGCAGATGCTGGGGTGTGAAATGACTTCACATGACATGTTTTATAGATGAGAGCAGAACCTGGAGGCTCACCTTTTCTCTCCTCAGCCTCTGACTTGGTTGCAGATCACCCCTGTTCCTCTGTTGTAGATGAAGCTTTGGCAGCTGCTTTGCTCACCCTGGCGGGGAGCCCTTAGGCCTGGGCTGGGGGCAGGAGAGAGCCAGAGATGTCTGAAGAATGGGCACCTATAGTGGGGGTGTAGCTCAGTGGTAGAGTGTTTGCCTAGCATGTGCAAGGCCCTGGGTTTTATTGTCGGCAACACACATGCACACACATGTGCACGCACATGCACATACACACACACAAAGTCAACACAAAACACCTCAGCCCACGGCTCTGGGTCCACCCTGAAGACCTGGGTCCCCCCCTGCACATCAGGGCCAGCACTCCAGTCTTCAGATTCTTCATTATGCGGATATTTCCCCACCTGTCCCTTTATTATAACTATGAAGGGAATGAATTCTTCCCCATCATGGAGTTAATAGATCTCAAGGGAATTTAAAAAAAGATGCAATCTCAGAAAAACAAAGAAACCAAAAAAATGGAAAGCAGTGTGATCTTCAGCAAAATGAACAAGTGTGGAATTTTTCCATTTATCTCTGTTTGGGGGTTGGGGGTGGTGGTTGTTAATAATAGTGGCACCAAATAAAAAGTGCTTAGGTCCATGTACATTCAAAGTATGTTAGTTTTGATCATTCATTCATTCAGCAAACATTTATAAAGTACCTACTATATATCTATCTCAGAGGTGAATCTCAAGCAACAGAGAAAAAGAATTCAGATACCATCCAGAGTCAAGAATGTCAAATGACACATGAAGGTGGCAAAACAGGGTGAAGAGTTGGGGTCCAGAACTCAGACCCAGGTCTGAAACAGGCTTATTCTCACCCTAAAGTAGTGATTACTCCTTTGCCAGATTTAGCAAATAAAAATGCAGAAGGCTCATTTCTATTTGAATTTTTGGTAAGCAATGGGTAATTTTTAAAGTATATTTTGGAACTGCCAGTACTAAACACTTCTTTGGTGTTTATTTGAAATTTAAATCTAACTAGTTGTCCTGGGCTTCTTCATTTCCCAGGTGCTTCTGCACTTTCAGACCTCAGCTCCACCTGGAGGAGGCTCCCTCCAGTCTCAGCTTCTTGGATCTTACCCTATCTTAAAGGTCCAGCTCAGAGGTCACTTTTTTGTGAAGAAATTCTCCCACAAATCAGTCTCACAAACCAGTTTTTCCTTCTCTGTCTTCTTACCCAATAGTGTTGTTTTTTTTTTTAAGAGAGAGAGAGAAAGAGAGAATCAATTTTATTTAGTTTTTCATGTGGCTTTTTCGTTGCTCTGAGACTTCGTTGTGTACGTGCTATTGAGGTTTAAACTCGCGTACTTGTGCCTGCCAGTCAAGCACTGAGCCATCACTCCAGCCCCTACCCAATAGCATTTTGCATATTCTTCTATTTTGGCTTATGCTTAGGGGCTTATGAAAGTTTGTTTCTCCCACTAAACTGGAGCAACTCAAGGCCAAGGACTGAATCTGAATTTTTTTTCCCTCTGTTGCCCCTAGAGAGTCATCTCTGAGATATATACTAGGTACTTTGTAAATGTTTGGTGAATGAACAAATGATCAAAGCAGACATACTTTGAATGCTGACTATGTGCTGGGCATCGGTCTTAGCACTTTATGTGGATTTAGGTCCTTCAGAAATGTGCTAGCGATCCTTTGAAGTAAGTGCCATTTCCATTTCCTTCTAAGAGATGGAGAAATGGGGCTGGAACGGTGGCTTGGTGGTTACGGCGCTTGCCCAGCATGCTAAAGTACCTGGGTTCAAACCCCAGCAACCCATGTCTGTCTGTCTCTCTCTCTCACTGTCCTTCTCTCTTTAAAAAAAAAAAAGAAAGAAAGAGAGATGGAGAAATGGAGGCATAGAGAGAGAAGATAATTGTGTTGCCCAAGGTCAAGGGCAAAGCTGGGATTTGAACCCAGGCAGTTTGACACTGGAGTCTGTATTGTATTAAATGAGTGAATGAATGAACAGAAGGATGCACATAAGAATACATGAAAGAATATATGAGCAGAGGTAGTGGTGGGCACAGATGTCAGGAAGGAGAGGTGGGAGCCAAGGTAATATTAGGAGATCAGAGGCTGGCGGAGTCAGGGAGATACCAACAAGACAAGCTAACGGATGGCCTTGGAGAATCACAACGACCCAACACAAAAGTCCCCCTCAGCAGCAGGAAGTGGCTGCTCTCTTCTTGTTAGTGTTTTGGAAATCAATCTTTGGGTCTCCACCCATCCATACCTCTGCAGGGCCTGACTGGATGTCTCTTCCTTCCTTCTTGCCCCCTCAGTCCTCTTCTTCTTCTTCTCCTTCTTCTTTTTTTTTTTTTCCAGGGCTGAGGACTGAACTCGGGGCCTTGGATGTCCTAGGCAAGTGCTCTGCCACTGAACTAAATCCCCAACCCCAGTCCTCTTCTTCTCTGAGCAGACCCTGTTCCTTCCTTGCAAGGGGCACAGCCCTGCAGAGCTCTAACCCTGCCTTTACATGAGGGTTCTCATCTAGGAGTTAGAGAGCCTCCTAACCCCTTCCTCCAGGGAGTCAGCTAAGGCCTTCTCTGTTCTCAGGCTCTGTCCCTCCATGTCTGGTGGCCATCTCTGTTCTTGGGCTCTGTGCCTCCAGGACTGGTGGACCTCTGCCTGGTCTTGTCATGTTGGTGGTACAATTCATGGACTGGCTGTCAATCAAAGCACTTCCAAGGTCATTATAGAAACAGAATGATGGAATGAACCCTTGTTCTTCAAATCTGTGGAAACGGTAGACAATCACGGTTCAGACCTTCAACATTTTCATTATTTTATTTTATTTTATTTTATTTCTTTGCATGGCTGGAGATTGAATGCAGGGCCTCACAAGTACCAAGTGGTCTACCTACCAACAAGGTACATCCTCAGCCCCTCCTTTTAGAAAATTTTGGCAAAACCCACATAACACAAATGAACTATTTTAACCATCCTTTAGTTACAGTTCAGGAGTATTAAGTACATTCACATTATTGCAAAAACAGAGCTCCAGAAATGTTTCCTCTTGCTAAATGGAAACTCTATATCCTTAAATGATAATTCGCCCTTTCCTCTTCTCTCCAACCCCTGGTAATTGCTGCTCTATTCTATTTCTATGACTTTGACTACTTTGGGTATCTTCTATAAGTAGAATCATGCTGAATTTGCCTTTTTGTGACTGGCTTATTTTTCTTCCCATAATGTCCTCAAGATTCAGACTATGTTGTAGTAAGAATCAGAGTTTCATTCCTTCTTTAGGCTGAGTAATACTCCATTGTATGTCTACACCACATTGTGTTTATCTGTTAGGGAACATTTGTGTTCCCATCTCTTGGCTCTTGTGGATAATGCTGCTATGAAAATGGGTCAAATATTTCTTGAGGACCTGTTTTCAATTCTCTTGGAAATCTATATAAAAGAGAGATTGCTGGATCATGTGGTAACTTTATTTTTAAATTTTGAGAACACATCATACCATTTTCCACAGTGGCGCAAAGTCTCAAATCTCTCCACATCCTCACCAACAACACTTGCTACTTTCCATTTTGATTTGCTTTGTTTTGGAAGGTATCATCCTAATTGGTTGTGAGGTTGCCTCAAACCTGTCTTTGATTAGGAGGCTGTATTCTGGAATGGTTTAGAGTAATCTCTATTTCTTAGAATTAAGCAATGGGAAAGCAGAGTATCATTCTATGAACAGAGAGCCTGATACCCTAGAGCCACATAGTGCAATAATAATTTGCCAATGACTTTATGACTGGGGCAGGTTGTGCAACTTCCGAGTTCCCATCTGCTCACTGGGTCCAGCCCTTGGTGACACAGCCTCTTCCCTCCTCGGCTCTGATGTTTCTGCCAGGAAAAGATGGGATGTGAGAGATGGGAAATAACTTGTTAGATATGGGTCTTAATCTTAATAGCCATCACCCTGTGTAGATTTCCCCCTTTTCATTATAAAAATAACTCATGCTTATGTTTTTTTTTTTAAATAGAAAGCTCAGCAAAGCATTAGAAACAAGGAAATATTTATCCACTAGTCCATCACCTGGAGGCAAGCGCTAGTAACATTATGGTCTGTTTCTTGTAGTCTTTCTCTCTAAGTGAGGTGAACTTCTTTCATGTTTGCCAGACCTCTTTCTCTAAAGAAGAGTTACTTATTTTCACAGCAATCAGTAGCAACATTAACGGAGCTCTCAATTTCTTAACTATATCTTTCTTTGTGCTAGTTCACATCTTCAATATGTCACTTTGAGTGAAAAGCAATTAATTACAATGGAAATGTTGCTTAGGGACATCTTATAAAATTATATTAATATGCAGAGAGAGAGAAAGAGGAAAGTGTGCTGATGAGCAAAACAACTGGAGTCTATTGAGATGGATAATTTCCCTTCTCTTCAAGTTTTAGAGTTGTAAGTCTATATATTTATGATAGGACTAGAAAGCTATTATTGTGGCTCAATTTGTCAAAATTGGTAAAACCCAATCAAAACGCAAAGCTAATAGAACAGCAAAAAAGAAAAAAAAAAAAGGAATGACTGGTAAATGTTTTTTTTTTTTTTTTTGTTCCTCTTAAAAAACATTACTATTGGGGTTGGGGATTTAGCTCAGTGGCAGAGCGCTTGCCAAACACATGCAAGGCCCTGAGTTCAGTCCTCAGCCCTGAAAAAAAAATTGCTACATCAGTTCAAGGAAAAAAATTGAAATGATAATCTGAAGATTTAAAAAGGTACCATGTGGGGCTGGAGCGGTGGCTCAGCGGTTTCAGCGCTTGCCTGGCAAGCACGAGGACTCGGGTTCAAACCCCAGCACCACATATACAACTAAATGTTGGAGCAACTAAGGCCACGTGAAAAACTAAATAAAGTTGCTTCTCTCTTTCTCTGTCTTTCTCACTGTCCCTCTCTCTTTAAAAAAATAAAAATAAAAAATAAAAAGGTACCATGTGGAGGCTGGAGCAGTGGCTCAGCAGTTTGAGTGCTTGCCTGGTATGCACGAGGACACAGGTTCAAACCCCAGCACCACATACACAACTAAGTGTTGGAGAAACTATAGCCATATGAAAAAGCAAATAAAATTGATTCTATCTTTCTCCTCTCTCTCTCTCTCTCTCCTCTCTCCCTTTCTCTCTCTCTCATAAATAAATAAATAAATAGATAAAAAAGGCACCATGTGGCAGAGAACTAGATGAGAAAGCCACTGTGGGGAACATTCAGCCTCAGGAAACAATGCTTGGGGAGCTTTGGGGTTGGTGTTTTCTAAAAGGCTTGGGCTTTGGAGCTATAGGATTCTCAGAAGTTTTCATCTTTTTGGGTTAGGCCTGGCTGGGACCCCTGAGGATGGCCTGATCTGGCTCCTGGGCTGGGGTGATAAAGCATGAACAGTGTCTAGCTCAGCACAGGGCACAGAGAAAGTCCTCAACAATCCTTCGATGTGATTGCTGCTGTCATCTGGGATGAGGGAGGGAGCGGGCTTCAGGGCTTCTCCAGCAGAGTGGTAGGGAGTTGGGGAATGGGTTGGGAGTGGATTGGTCGTTTAATCTACTTCCTAGTTCCTCTTTAATCTAGGCCTCTAGGGTCTGACTGGAAAAGCAGTGTGTGCATGTGTGTGTGTGTGTGTGTGTGTGTGTGTGTGTGTGTTAGGGAGGGAGAGTTAAACAGATACTTATTAATTAATCACCTACTGTAGAACAGGTGCCATGCTAAGCATTTAAGAAGAAGAAGAAGGAAAAAAAAGTAATCTTGGACAAGTGAGAATTTGGCTAAGCATTTAAACCAACCTTATCTGCTTGGCCTACAAGGGGCATCCCCTCCATTTCCTGTGAACCTGTAGAGGGACTTTATCACCTTCCTTCAGAATTTAAGTCTAACCTTGCAAGGGAACATTGCAAGAGCAGTGTTTTCCCAATCCATGAAGACTCAGGAAATGCCCTTTTGGGGTGTAACAGCTTCCTACCAGTGACAAGGAGCTATCCCATTACTGGCTTCCATCTGAGTCCTGAAGGTGCTGGTGTGGGCTTGGCAGAAGCTCTCCTAGGCCACCTGGAGTTCCAGGAGTCCCTGTGGTCCCTGTCTGCTCTGACTCAAGCCCCAAGTAGAAGGGAAGCAAGCTCCAACCTGCAGGCCAAGCTGGCACACATGGGCAATGGGCAGGCTGCTGTCTTTGGCACCAACAGGACCAAATCTCCTGCCAAATGGGCTTGAGTCAACACGTTGGGAGAGCACAGGAGCCTGTGAGTGTGACTTTTCTGTCAACCCTGAAGCTGGGCCAAAGACGATCCTAGACAGTCCAGTAGCAGAGCAGATGGGGAGACAGGCATGGACACCGGCCCTGGGGAGGTGACATGCCATTCAACACCAGAGGCCTGCATTGCAACAGAGGCATTGCACAGATCACCCCGGATATGGAGGAGAGCATTCATCATTTGCTTCGCCTGTGAGACCTCAGGACTTACTCTAAATGGTTTTAGAAATTATCTGTCTATAATGACTTTCCTGCAATGTGCAGATGGGGAAACAGAGGCCCACGAGGAAGAGGGGGCTTTCCTGAGGCCACAAGTCAGAGCTCGTGGTGGAATTAGACCAGAACCTATTGCGGTGTTTTATTTTTTTTAAAGAGAGAGGGACACAGATCGAGAGAAGACAGAATCAATTTTTTATATCATTTTCCACGTGACCTATGTTGCTCCGACACTTCATTGTGTACGTGGTGCTGGGGTTCGAACCCACGTACTTGAGCATGCCAGGCAAGTGCCATAACCCCTGAGCCACTGCTCCAGCCCCTAATGCAGTTTTTTTTTTTTTTTTAAAGAGAGAGGGACAGTGAGAGATAGAGAAAGAAAGAATCAATTTTATTTAGGTTTTCATGTGGTTTTTGTTGCTCCAACACTTCATTGTGTACGTGGTGCTGGGGTTCAAACCTGTGTCCTCACGCATGCCAGGCAAGCGCCGTAACCACTGAGCCACTGCTTCTACTCCCAATTTTGTGAAGTGTTGAGGGTTTTCCACTATAGCATCCTTTTGATCCTCAGAATAGGAATTAGGTTAGATCTTTTTCTCTTCCTGGTCAAACTCTTTCCTACTTATTTGGAAATCTTTGAAACTCCAATGAAAAGAACAGAACAGGCCAATCCACTGTCTCCACCAATGGAAATTTTGATGTGTATGTACCAATACCTTGCCCATGTTATCTACCATCTATTTCATCCTTCTCATGTACACTATATTTTTCATGTCGTTATCTCTTTTCTGATGTGTGCTACAGAGTTTTCTATTGGATGATTGCACCAAATTTTGTTTAATTTGTAATCTAAAGTTAACTTCTGAGGTTCTTTTTCGTGTTGATCTTATTAGCTAGGCCCTTCAAAACAATGTTAGACAACAAAGTGATAAGCATTATTCTCCTCTTCTGATTTTTAAAGACCTGTGCTGAGTTTAATGGCTGAGTGGGTATGGCTGAGATTACACATCCTTTATCCTGTTAACAGCCAAAGTAACATCCCCAGTGGCCTCTGCCAATGACGGTGAAATTGCTGCACGGTGACTGCTCTGCGGTCATTGAGAGCATCTGGAATCTCCAATCACCCAATGTCATTCTGGGTGTTGCTGGGTCAGCTTTTACAGCATAGCCAGGGGATTCAAGAAAAGGGGCTCTCTTTCTCTCCTGCAGCTGGACCCTGATAGCGACTCTCCAGGGTCTCTAAATGATAGTCTCCCAAATGCCTCCCAAAATTGTTTAAGGAAGCATGAGAAATAAACACAAGATGCCATAACCCCTGACCTTTAAAAAGAGAAAAATTATTCACACCTATAACTTTTTCTCAGAGTGCAGCTTTAGCTATACTCCAAGTCATTTGAGGGTTGCATTTGTGCATGAATAACAACATGGTTAGATGTAGATTTTTGGTTTATAATCTTTTCCCTTCAAGCCCATTGGATTCATATCATTTCTTCTTGACTTTACCATTTCAGAGAATGATGCAAATTGATTTTTTTAAATTTGAAAACATTTTTCTACTGCTCTGATTAGCTTCTAAAAGTTTCCTTTTATTCACTTGTAGCCCATACCTGGAGGTTAGTAAATTTATTGACTGACTAGTTGACAAATGTCACCAGATTATATCAAAGAGTACATTTCAATTATTTAATTTTACCTGGAATTCTATAAGCCCTTTTGACCTGAAAACTACAGTGTTTGTTCAGGCTAGGGATATTTTATTCTACTTTTACTTTGGCTATCTTTCTCCATCTTCTCTGTTCTTTCTTGTTGGTAGTAGGATCTGGATTCATCGTCATACAAATCACATTTATTTTCTCTGTTCTTCTGCTTTGAATTCTCAGAAAAAGTCTTGTATTTGTTTTCCAATTCACAGAGTCACATACTCTATGGAGTTTGTTTGCTTGTTTGTTTTAAAGAGAGGGTGGGGAGAGAATCCATTTTATTTAGTTTTTCATCTGGCCTTTGTTGCTCTGACACTTAGCTGTGTATGTGGTGCTGGAATTTGAACCGGGGATCCTCATGCATGCCAGGCAAGCGCTCCAACCGCTGAGCCACTGCTCCAGCCCTTATGGAGATTTAAAATTCAACAATTGTGTTTTACATTTTAAAACACTCTTTCCAATCTAATAGCTCCACCCTTTCATAGATGCACCAGTCTTTCTCTGTTCTCATATTACTAGTTTCTCTGCAGAATATATGGATAACTACACTCTCTTACTGGGATTCTTTTTTCTCTTGGATACTCTGACATCAATCACACTCTCTTGTGTTTCTATGTGATGGCCAATCCATTTCAGCCTCTTTTCCTAGGTTCTCTTCTACTCAACTTTTGAAGTATTAGAGTGCTTTGGTACTCAGGACTGGGCCTTTTTTCCCTTTCTCTATCTGCACAATGCCTCCTTGTGATCTTATCCAGAGTCATAGCTTTAAACACCATCCCTCTGCTGAACACTCCCAAATTTATATCTCTGACCCATATTTTCTCCTGAACCCAGATTTGTACGTCTTTACTTTGACAATTCCACTTTGAAATCTAATAAGCATCTCACATATGGAATGGAAAAAGACAACTCTTGATTCTCTCTGCCAAACCAATTTCTCCCCATATCCTTTCCATTCTCATTAAGAGTGCTAACATTTAACTGTTTAAGACAAAAATATAGGCATTTTTTTCTATTTTCTGTTTTCTACACCATCACAACGAATCTGTCCTCAAGACCTGTTGATTCTACTTCCAAAAAGTATCTGCTTCTTCCTCTCTGTACTTCCATGGTCCCTGTTCAACCATCAAAGGTCATTGGTCGAACAAGGACCAATCTAATAAGACAGAGTGTGGTCGTCCCTGTCATATTCTGCTGAAGGACTAGTGATATGGGAACAGAGAAATATTGGTTGTGTCTATGAAAAGGGGAAGCCACTATTAGGAAATTCTGCTTTGAAATGTGAATCACAGCTGTTGATCTTTAAATCTCCATAGAGTCTGTGTCTTTAAGAATTGGAAAACAGTGCTCGCTTCGGCAGCACATATACTAAAATTGGAACGATACAGAGAAGATTAGCATGGCCCCTGCGCAAGGATGACACGCAAATTCGTGAAGCGTTCCATATTTTTTCAAAAACTTGTATGATTGTTCAAAAATAAAAAAATTAAAAAAAAAAGAATTGGAAAACAAATACAAAGCTTTCTTCAAGAACTCAAGCAGCAACCATAGCCGCTTGATATTTCTCTCCATAACTAATTTTGCCCTGCTGTAATCTGTTTTTTATATAATAGCCAAAATGATATATATATATTGTACCTAGGATTGAACCTAGAGACACTTAACCACCAAGTCCTATTTTATTTATTTATTTTTTATTTATTTTGTGACAGGGACTTGCTAACAGAGTGAACTTTAAAAAAAAAAAAATCAATGTCAAAAAATTACATGACCTTGTCAGGTGCGGTGGCACGTGCCTATAATCCCAGCTATTTGGGAGACGGAGGTAGGAGAATTGCAAGTTTGAAGCTAGCCCAGGCAGTTTAGTGAGACCCTATCTCAAAATTAAAAAATTAAAAGGGCTGGAAATATAAGTTAATGGTAAAGCAACCCTGGGTTCAATCTCCAGTGCTGAAAAGAGAAAACAAAACAAAACAAAAAGATAATCAAGTAGAAAAAAATCCTAGAAAGTCGTAAGTGACTGAAACTAACTCAAAAAGAAATGGAGATTCTTAACAGAGTATAATGAGAAAAGACATTGGATTTTTAAAACTTCCCATAAAAAAACAACAATATCCAAATGATTCACTGGTAAATGCTTCCAGATGTTTAAAAAAGAATTAACACCGATATTTCACGAACTCTTTCCCCAAATGAGAACATTTCTCAACACATTCTATATGGCCCATATTACCATGATCCCCAAATCACACAGTTATCATATGAAAACAACAGACCAACATCTTTTGTGAATATAGATGCAAAAAATCCTCAAAAAATGCTAGAAAAATTAATCCAGCAACATATAAAGCCTTATATACTATGACCAAGTGAGTTTTTTCCAGGAATGCAAGGTTGGTTCCTATACCAAAAAAAAAAAAAAATTAAGTTAACACAGTATATTAACAGAATAAAATAAAATAAAACTAGTTCTATTTGCATGTAAATAGACATGAACTATTAGAAAATCTAAAAGAATGCATAAAAATCTATTAGAGATAATAAATGAGTTCAGCAAGGTTGCAGGATATAAGATGAATATATAAACTACAGTTGTATTTTTAAAACATTTATAGGAAAGAATCCAAAACTTAAATCTAAAAAAAAAATTTTTACGGTAACATCAAAAAGAATAAAGTAAACAAAATTAAAAATAAATTTAATCAAAGAAGTTCAAGACCAGTACAGTGAAAACTACAAAGTATCATTGAAAGAAATCAAAGATGAACTAACTAAATGGAAAGACATTCTATGTTCATGGATTGGAAGACTTGATATTGTTAAGATAGTAATATTCACCAACATGTAGCCTATCTCAAAATCCCAGCTGGATTTTGTCCAGAAATTGACAACTGGTCCTAAAATTCACGTGGAAATGCAATGAGCTCAAATAGCCAAAACAATCTTGAAAAAGAAGAAAAAAGTTGGATAAATTGCATTTTCTAATTTTGAAACTTACTACAATACTAGGGTAATCAAGACTATTTGGTACAGGGATATAGCTTACACTTGCTGGCATGTGAGAGACCCTGAGTTCCATCCATCATTGAAATAAAAAGGAGATCACCCCAAAGCAAGAGCCCTGGTGGAGAAAGTTCTAAAGGCCTGGAATAAGCTTGGCAACTCCATCAGACATAGGTGCTTTCAGCAAGGAGGGACGCTCATTTGCAGGCAGAGGAACATCCTTAGGATGGGATAGGACTCAGATCAGAGATCGCTGTGCCCTGCCCTGACCCTAGCCCCTCGGTTAGGCTTCCCTGCAAGTACTCATCCGACCTCCACTAGTTGGCCTTTTTGGACAGGGAGAGCATTTCTGCTCAAGGCAACCCCTTTGGTCTTATGCTGTTCAACTTTTTAAAAGCTCTTAATTGAAGAGCTTTTAAAGTTTTTCTTCTGTTGATTCTAGATCTTGCCTATTGGAGGCAGAGAACAAATTCTTTCTCTTCACTCTGTGACAGTGCTTCACAGACTGAATGCATTCGCCACAAGCCCATGGCCCTTTACTGTCTATGTAGTTCTTAGCTCTCTGGGCACTGGGGAGTCTGAAATGCCTTCATCAAAGCAAGTGATAAGTATGTGTGGCTATAATGCATTTTTAAAAATAAAACAACGGTCTATGAATTTATGTAAACTTTCTTAACAAAATAAAGCTGAGGGCCAGGATCTCCATCAGGAAGTCCCGTGAGCCGTGTGAGAGCACACGTGCTTTACTTAAGAAACAGACCCTGCCTTGGGGTTGGGGATTTAGCTCAGTGGCAGAGCACTTGCCTAGCATGTGCAAGGCCCCGAGTTGGATCCTCAGCCCTGAAAAAAAAAAAAAAAAAGAAATAGACCCTGCCTAGATTTTTCATTCTTTATTCACATATAATTCTAATGCATTCTGCCAGTTCAGCAGACCATGGTAGATCAGAAAGGAGACAGAATCCTCTAGAGGCAGGGCCATCCTCCAGTCCCCTTTAGATAGACCCAGCTAATCCACTCATTGGGTAACATATTCAAACCTGCAAGGTGCCCATGCCCTGTCCCTGGAATTGCCCTTACTAACCTGCAAATTGCCTTCCCTGGTCCACCTTGGCCTTCTTGTCCCGCATCTTCCTGATTTCCATCCATTCCACCACTGCCCCACATTTTGTCCCCATCCCTGGCCATTTTCATTGGTGACCAGGTTTTGAACATGTTTTTCCAGCCCTGATCTTAGTTTTCAGGCTTTCCCATATTTATTGGTGGCACCAAGTCACTTAACCACATGAAGCTTTGTTTTGTTTTGTTTTGATCTGTGCAATGGGGATATAATTATTCCTGTCTCACAAGCAGGTGTGTGAGCATGGGTGAAATGGTAAGCAGTCGACAGGACAGCCGGTATGGTTATCTGGCTCCTGATTACAAGCAACACAGCAGCCCAGGGCTTTGCCCTAGCTAGGCCCAGGATTCCAAAAGCAGGACTGGGGTGTGGTGCACTGGGGACAGTAGCAGCTGGAGAGTAAGGATGGAGGTAGGGAAACTTTAAAACTCAGACACTGATGTCTGTGTCCTTTAGTGTAGGGCCAAAGGCTCAAAAATCCCTCCTGGACCTCCAAGAGTGTCATCACTGTGAAGCATCACAGAGCTTAATGTCTATGATCGCCCCTTCCCAACTGAGCAAAAATGCATCGAGCACTTGCTTTGTGCCAGGTAGTGAACCAGAGGCGGAGGCCCCAGCCCTCCTGGGCTTCCATTCTTACTGGGCCTGAGAGAAGGCACACTGTAATTAAAGATTCTGTTTAAAGAAGCAAGAAATTTTATGGTGCTTTAGATTTATATTAAAAATTATTAGAGTTCTTAATTTATATCCAAAATGATTATAGTTTTAAATGTTTTGGCCAAGGGAAAACCTCAGTTGTCATTCAGTTTTATTTAAGTGGAATGCAGAGTATCAGCTTCTGCTAGGTAATGATGAGTCATGTTTAATGAGTGTTTCCCCTGTGCCAGGTCCGAGTCTAAGCACTTTACTTGTGTTAATTCCTTTGATCCTCATAACAACTCTAGGCAATGGTACAAGTTATTATTCTCGTTTTAAATATAAGGAAACTGAAACACAGAGGGGTTCTGTATCTTGCCTGAGGTCACACAGCTAATAAGTGGCAAATCTGGATGTGAACCCAGGGTGGCTCCTGAGCTTGTGCTCATTCAAGCCAGCAGAGGCACAGGGCCTCCCAGGGCTACAGCTGGAGAACTGGACTGGATGTCACGCTCATTACCCAAGTGGGGTGCCTCCTATATCGTTCTCTGTTCTCAGTGAACTCTACACATACCGGACTCTTACAGCCCAGATCCCAGCCCAAACTTCTCCACCAGAGTGTTTGAACTCTCCAGTACAAGTAATCCCTGGTCCTGATTTCATTTAGTTGCCTGCTTTGTTGCGGCTGTTTATTGAGGGAGAATGCAGGTTCTGTTTGCTCTAATCAGAGCCAGGATTGGAGCAGAGAGATTAGGAAAGGCACAGTAATCTATGAGATCCAGACCACGTGATTGGAGTGATGGAAACCGGGGCCTGGCCACTGCCAGAGTCATGGGGAGGTCATCCCAATGGTCATCTTCCCTTCAGCTCCTCCTCTGCCACTTATCCAATCCCTAATAATGCTCAGACATCATGGAGTAAAAGTGCTAGAAGAAACACAGATGTGAGTGGCCAGGTTGTGTGTTAGAAATACCAAGAGAACCCTGGACTAGGAGACAGGAGGCCTGGTTACCAGGTGTGGTCTTCCACTGAGCGGCTGTGAAGGGCTGGGCAAGGTCTCTGGGCCTGTTTTCTTACATGTGATAGTGAGCGAAGCAGCTGCCTTCCTATCCTCACAAGGTTTTTGTGAGGCTAAAAAAAAATAGAACAAAAGTAAAAGTGCTTTGGAAATGGTAAGGTAGTATAGATGCAAGGAGTTATTGTCCTTACTCTGAGCTGTGTCCAGGCAGACCACAGCTCTGCATTCCCTGCCCTTGGGATCAATGGTGGCATGAGAGACCATCTGGTCCCTTCTCAACACTGGTTCTCTAGAAGGACTTGGGCAGTGGGGACATGGAGCCCAACATGCCCTTGCTTCTGTCCACATGTGTGGCCAGGAGTCAGGAGCTGGGGTGCTAGGCCCCACCCTATCACAAGCAAGCTGGGTGTCCCAGGCACCACTCAGCCTCTCTGAACCTTGACTGGCTCTAAAATTCTGCTGCACATCATCAGTTTGAATGCAGGAAGAAGGATCAGCTCTGGGTTCTGGGAAGGACAGAAATGGGGGGAAAAGTCTAAGGATCAGATCCTTACTGTGGGATCAATTTCCTCATTCATTCAGTCCATTCTGCTGCCAAGCTCCGTGCCAGGTGAAGTGGGCCATTCATGAACAGCACACACTTGGCTTTCTGGAGATGACAGTGAAGTAGGAGAGTCAGGCATAAAATAAATGTTCACAAAAAAAGCAGAATGACATCTGTGGTTAAGGGCAAGAAGGAAAAGAATGAAGAGCTATTGGGAGGGATCTAATCTGCCCACTATGAAAGTTTCTTTCTTTCTTTTTTTTTTTTTTTGGTGCTGATGGTGGAACCCAGGGTCTTGTGCACGCTAGGCAAGTGCTCTATAGTAAGTTACATCCCAGCCTGTCTGCGGAATTGACACTTGACAGATAAGAAGATGGGCAGTTGGAAGGGCACAAAGCTTCCATGCAAAAGGAACAGGTGTGAAGCCCCAGAGGCTGATTGGCACTGCCCAGAGACCAAGTGAGGCAGCAAGCATGTGCAAGGTGTGGTAAGGGCGGGGTTATTGGTGCTGATGCCAAGAGGCAGTTGCCCTTCTCGTAGGCTGTGGTCGGAAGAGGAGTTCTTGATCCTAATCTTGGCGAACTTTTATCTTAGAATATGAGCTCCAATGACCTATATCTTTTGCATATGATTAGGGTTTCTTGTTTCCTGGAACTGATTTGTTACATTCAATAAATTCAATAAGCATTTACTGCACTTAGCCCTAGAAAAATAGTGGAGAAGACCATCCCTTCTCCTGCCTGGGGAGAGAACAGTGGGTGGGGTTCTTTCTTTCTTTCTTTCTCTCTCTCTCTTTCTTTCTTTCTTTCTTTCTTGAGTCGGGGCTTTAATCTAGGTATACTAGGCAAGCACTATGCCACTGAAGTAAATCCCCAAGCCTTATGTATTTTGCAGTACTGGGGATTGAACTAGAGGTGCTGTACCACTGAGCTGTATCTCTAGTCCTTTTTGTTATTTTGAGACAGGGTCTTGCAAAACTACCCAGGGTAGCTTTGAACTTGCCATCCTCCTGCTTCAGCCTCCTGAGTAGCTGGGATTATAGGCATGCACCATGATGCCTGGCTTGGCAGACACTTTTTAAAGTAACTCTGAGGGGCTGAAGTGTTGACTCAGTGGTTACTGTGCTTGCCTGGCATGCGTGAGGATGTGGGTTCAAACCGCAGCACCACGTACACAACGAAGTCATGGAGCAACGAAAGCCATGTGAAAAACTAAATAAAATTGATTCTCTCTCTCTCTGTCTCTCTCTTTCAATGTCATTCTATCTTTAAAAAAATTAAGTAACTCTGAAGTATTAAAACAGAAGTTTTGGGGTGAAATTGATTGCCCTCTTCCACTATCTGGTGAGACCAGAGTTTCCTCTGCTTCTGCCAGCCAGGGGGCTGTGCCCGAGGAACAGGCCTCTGCAGCTAGTAGTGTTGTAGCTCTTAGGGGGGCAGTGCCCCCCAGTATACTTCAGCAGCTCACCTTCAATTTCTTCTTCCTTCTGGCTTCTTGTCTTGTGAATTCAAAGAATGAAATCCACAGACCAGGATGAATGAATGGAAGAATCATTTATTGAAGAAGCAGGAAATAGAACTCTTGCACTGTGCAAGAGGGGACCTGGATAGCAGGTTTTTCTCTGCCTGAGTGTGCTCAGCTAGGGGTTTATATAGCATTTCGGTCACAGCTATTCGTCCAAGCTTATGCAAATTTGTGTTTGAGAAAAATAACAATGCTATTGGTTCAAACTTATGTTAATTAGGCTGTGGAAGTGTACTAACACTATTGGTCCAAATTTATGCTAATAAGGGTTTGGAAACCCATTAATGCTATTGGTCAAATCTCAAGTCCCAACTTTAATTCAGGTTTGCCTGAATTGCTCATGCTCAGTCTGAGGGATGGGGGGGTTGCACTTGTCTGGAGCTGTAGCACCCTGTGAAGCTGTGCAGGCCTGGCCACCTAACATCAGCACTCCTTCATTCGCCTGGGTGCTGACTGGCTATGCTGCTGGCCCACCGCACCTGCATGGCGGGGTCCATGCAGCCATGGGCTATGCTTGCTGTCCACACCACTCTGTGGCTCCCCACCTCCATCACTCCACTGCCATTTCTTTTTTTTTTTTAATTTTTATTCAATAAACATGGTCTTATAATTAGGAGGGATTCATCGCGTCAAACAATCAGGAACAAAAGTGTAATGACAGAACAAGCCAAGACTGGTGCCAGACCATGGTTCCCCCCCCTTGGGTTACCGTGGTTCCATGATTCCCCCTACTTAAGCCCCAAGTTAATTGGACTTCTCCTAGAGGTCAGAGATTCCCCTCTGATTAGATTCCCCCATACTGCCTCCCTCTTGGTCTCCTTGATGTCCTTCCTATTCCCTTTCCCCCTCCCTGCCCCCTCCGTCCCCAAGGAACCTAGGCAAGGTTCCCCATGATCGTGTAAAAATTCAGACATGTTGAGGTAGTTGTTAGGTTAGCTATCTATCATACTGTTTCCACTTGTCTTCTAGCTTCCACAAATGAAAGAAAACATTCGGCCCTTGATCTCTGAGTTTGAGATACTTAGCAAATTTTTTTCTATCTCCATCCATTTGGCTGCAAAAGCCATAATATTGTTTTTTCTAATGGCCGAGTAGTATTCCATTGCATACATGTACCAAAGTTTTTGAATCCATTCATCGAGTGAGGGGCATCTGGGTTGGTTCCATAATTTAGCTATAGTAAATTGAGCTGCTATAAACATTGATGAAGCTGTACCTCTGTAGTTAAGCCAATTCTAGCTCTTTTGGGAAGATACCCAGGAGTGGGATAGCTGGGTCAAAAGGCGGTTCCAGCCCTAATTTT
The DNA here is from genome assembly GCA_004027875.1 of Aplodontia rufa. Taxonomy (NCBI): domain Eukaryota; kingdom Metazoa; phylum Chordata; class Mammalia; order Rodentia; family Aplodontiidae; genus Aplodontia; species Aplodontia rufa. The sequence continues at coordinate 46,188 of PVKS010010854.1, forward strand.
TTGAGGAGTTTCCACACTGCTTTCCAGAGTGGCTGAACCAGTTTGCAGTCCCACCAGCAGTGTAACAGTGTTCCTCTTTTCCCACAGCCCATTCAGCATCTGTTATTGTTTGTATTCTTCATTTTTGCCACTCTGACTGGAGTGAGGTGGAATCTCAGTGAAGTTTTGATTTGCATTTCTCGTATTGCTAGTGATGTAGAGCATTTTCTCATATGTTTATGGGCTTTTTGGACTTCCTCAGTTGAGAAGCTTCTTTTTAGTTCCATAGCCCATTTATTAATTGGATTATTTGTGATCCACTGCCATTTCTTGGTAGGGACCAAGAGGCCGGCTACGCAGCATGGGTGCTGGTGGAAGCCAGGTCAGTATAACAGGCTGAGATGAGAGTTGCAAAAGAGGTGCAAGGGCCAGTGTTCTGTGACTAGATCTGACAATTACAGGAACTCGTCATGTTAATGGCCCCATCTTTGTTAACACTTTTCGTATCTATATTGGAGGGTTTCCAGGGAAAAGGATAATTTAAGCTGAACTTAAAAAAACGATAGAGCTTTTTATTTTGAATGTATTTTAACCTAAAAATAACATATGTCTCTAAAAGAAAAATTTGGAAATACATAAAAAGAATAAAGCTAATTATGCTTAGACCACAACAACCACGCCAAAATTTTTAGTATCTTTCCTGACTTCTCTCAGCATTTAATGACATTTAAATCACTGTACATTGCTATAATTTGGATCTGGAACATCCCCCAAAGTCCCATGTGTTCAAGGCTTGGTCCTGGGCTTGGTGCTGTTAAGAGGTGGGGCCTTGTTGGAGGAAGTTAGGTCACTGGGGGTGTGGGCCCTTGAAGGGGCTGATGGGGTCCTGATCTCTTTCTCTTTCACTTTCCTGCCAGCAGGTGAACAATTTTGCTCTGTCCTGTGCATCTGCTATGGCAAGCTGCCCTTCCACCATGAGCCCAAAGGCCATGGGTCCTCCTGATCATAGACTGGCATCTCCAGATCTGTGAACCAAAACTTTTCTATGAGTTGATTTCTGAGTAACAAAAAATGGGCTGACACAGACATAATTTGCAGCTCTTTCTTCTTTCATTTCACATGTCCAGGGTCTTTTCACTTGTCATTATATATGTTAAACTATGATATTTAATGGCTCTTCAATGTTTTACATTCTGAATTTATGGAAGCACTCCACCATCAATGGGTATTTTGGTTGCATCTAAATGTGCTGCTACTATGGATAACGCTAGAATGAGTATCTTTGTGCATAAAACCTATGATGGCATCTGACTATTCCTCAGGGCAGATCCTGAAGGGTGGCATTGCTAGGCCAATGGGTGTGAATGTTTCTATGGCTTTGGGTGTCTCACTCTCTCACTCCCATCAGCAATATGTTTTTTTTCTCTTTAGCAATGCTGGGGATGGAGCTCAGTTCCTCATGAATGCCAGGCAAGTGCTCTGTCACTGAGCTACCCCAACCTCTTCCTTCACTGCATTCTCACCAATGATATTTTCTTTCTCTTTTTTTTTCAAATCTTCACAATTTTGATGGGGCTCAATCCCCTCTTGTTGTGTAAGTATGCCTTTTTTTTTTTTTGTTTTATTAGGAGTGAGTCTGGGGCTGGAGTGGTGGCTCAGTGGTTATGGTGCTTGCTGGCAGTCACAAGTACGCAGGTTCAAACACAACCAAATGTCTGGCAAAAACCACATGAAAAACCAAATGAAAACTGATTCATATTCGCTCTATTTCTCTCGCTGTCCCTCTCTCTTAAAAAAAAAAAAAAGAGTGAATCTGAATTTACCCTGCAGAAGTGGGTGCAGGGGGAGATGGAGAATCACACGGAAAGGAAAGGACAGACTGACATGGCTCCTCCCATGGATGGCACAGTTCCTCCAGGAGGCAACTCTGTGGCAGGGTCTAGAGCATTTATGGGAATCCTGCAAAGGCAGCTTCAAGTCACTGGAAACCTCTCTGCAGCCGTCTCAGGTTAGACGCTTCCACCTGGAAGGAGAGCTTCTGCTGAGACGCACTTCTGTTTGCCCCAGGATGAGCTGCAGAGGTGAGAGGTGAAGACCTTCTCACCTGCCACTTGTTCTCCTAGAGATGAATTTGCACTACCATCTGGGTGAAAAGTGGAACTTGGAGAGGTGGGATTTGGGAATAGCAAATTCTCGGGAGATGCCTACAAAAGCAGGACTTAACAGACTACTAGAAAGGGCATGTGTTGGTTCACCCTTTTTGGAAGGCAATTTGATTATCTCTCTCAAGTTGTAAAGTAGGTCTTCTGTTGAAATGAAGAATCTGACTTTTAAGTGAAGCCAGGCATGGCGGCATGCTCCTCTAATCCTACTGACTTGGGAGGCTGAGGAAGGAGGATTGCAAGTTCCGGACCAGCCTCAGCAACATAGCCAGACCTTGTCTCAAAATAAAAATCAAAAGGATGGGGGTTGTAGCTCCAAGTTAGAGCACCTGTGGGCTCAATCGCCACTACTGCAGGGTGGTGTTTGCGGGGGAATCTATCTGAGAAAACAAACAGATAAGAATGTAAAAATGTGAGCGCAGGAATGTGGATAGAAGGAAATATTTTTGGCATTTGTGAAAAAAATGTCATCTACATTCCTGAGAAATGGAAACAACTGCCTGAGAAAGTCTGGGTTGGGTTGAGGAAAGGACCTAAACTAGTTAAGAAAAAAATTAAAAAATGAAGGGTATTCAGAACGATCCTCTGCCCAACCCCTAACAGGTGCCCTTTAAGAGGCTCACATTCCATATAGACAGCTTGCAAAGCCAAACATGGCTTGCGCCTCAGGCGACAGGCACAGTCAGCAGGGAAACGCAGCCAGCCCACTTCTATCTGTGTCCACACATTGGGGAGATAAGTCATTTAGCCCTGTTTGGCAGTAGCCCTGGTGCCTCTCAAGCTACGAATGTAGCCAGCAGGACAGCAGTTATTTCTTCTTGGTCTGAACATTCTGATAAAGAATCAGAATTTCTCATTGGCAGACAAGTACACTACCCAGCCCTTGATAAGGCTTAGACAGAAAAACCTCATCAGACGTCTTTCCTGTGTGATTCAAAAGTTCCAAATCAGAGGACCAGTTACGGTGAATGTCTCCTTTGGAAAGGAACACGTTGCAGAAGAATATATTAGAGTCTATTGTATTTCAAATGACAAATTTGAGAGGACGTGGCATTTATTTGCTATTCACAAAGCATGTATGGAGGCTGGGGTGGTGTCTCAACGGTTACGAATCTTGCCTGGCATGTGCGAGGACCTAGTTTCGAACCCCAGCATCACATACACAACTAAGTGTCAAAACAATGAAAACCAGGTGAAAACCTAAGTGAAATTGATTCTCTCTCTCTTTCCCTCTCTCTCAATCTCTCTTCCCGACCCCTCACTTTCCCTCTCCCTTTTAAAAAAAATCTAGAAAGAAAAAAAAAACTCAAACATATATGCGCTGGGTGCAGCAGTACACACTTATAATCCCAGGGGCTCCAGAGGCTGAGGCAGGAGGATCCAAGTTCAAAGCCAGCCTCAGCAACTTAGCAAGGCCCTGGGCAACTTAAAGAGACCTTATCTCAAAGTATATATTTTTTTTCTTTAAAAAGGGTTGGGGGTGTGGCTCAGTGGTTAAACACCCCTGGGTTCAATCCCTGGTAACAAACAAACAATCAAAAATAAATAAATAAATAAAAATGTGTGGGCCAAGCACAGTGGCACATGCCTGTAATCCCAGCAACTTGGAAGGTTGAAGCAGGAGGATCCAAGTTCAAAGCCAACCTCAGCAACTTAGTGAGGCCCTAAGCAACTTAGCGAGATCCTGTCTCAAAATAAAGTATAAGAAGGGGTTGGGGAATGTGACTCAGTTTTTAAGTGACCCTGAGTTCAACCCTTAATACAGAAAACAATACAAAACAGGCAAATAAAAAAACCCCAAAACATTTATGGCACCCTACGTTTATGGTGAACCAGACAGGCAAAGTCCCCTGTCCTCATGGAGTTTACCTTCTAGGTTACAGAGAAGATACCGAACAAGGAAGCAAGGAATGAGCAGTGGGTCTAGGGTGCTGTGGCATGGGTGGACAGGCTGGGCAGGCAAAGGGGTTGAGCATGCATATTGGCAGGGGTGCTTGGAAAAAGTCCCTTGGAGTCGGGGAGCATTGTGAGCAGAGACCTGATGTCTGCGAATGAGCCAACTGAGGAGGGCAGGGCTTCTGGGCAGAGGGAACAAGGGCCAGGGCAGAACAGGTGCCAGTTGGCTACTGTGCAAAGCAGGAGACGGACGTGGGTAGAGAGGGAAGAGCCCAGCAGGAACCAGGTCATGAGGGGTCTTACTCATTCTACCAGCAAGTGGGGATTATTAAAGAGTTTCAAACAGGAGGAAGCACACACGTTTTGTGGGTGTTTTTTTATTTGTTGCTTTTTGTTTTATTTGTTTCTATTTTTAGCTTCCTGGGTTTTGTTGAAAATTAAGGGTTGGTGATACAGTTCAGTGGCAGAGCACCTTGCCTGACAGGAATAAGGCCCTGGGTTCAGTCCCCAGCAGTGGAAAAAAAAATTGAGATACAGTTGATGTACCATAGACGTTCACTCTTTGGGGTTGGGGACAAAGCTCAGTGGAGCTCAGTGGCAGAGCACTTGCCTAAGACCCTGGGTTCAGTCCCCAGGACTGGAAAAAGAGCGGGGAGGGGTGGGAGAGGGAGGAAAAAAAGTCACTTATTTGTGATTGGGGGTGTAGCTCCATGGTAGAGCACTTGCCTAGCCCTAGGCCTGATCCCCAGGATTGAAAAACAAACAAACAAAAGCAGAAAACCTTTTAAAGTGTAAAATTCATTTTAATTAGATTCACCAGGTACAGACAGCCCATTGCCCATATCCAGAACATTTTCAGCACCCCAAACAGAAGCTGCATACCCATTTTCCCTTACCTCCCATGACCCTCTCCCCCAGCCCTAGTCGACCATCACCCCATCTTTTTCCCTGCTTTGGACAATTCCTGTGAGTGGAATCACACATATGTGGTCCTTTGTGTCTGGCTTCTTTCACCTAGAAAGACGTTCGCAAGGCTCATCTGTGTTGTAGCTTGTGTTAGTACTTCATTTCTTCTTATGGCTCAAAAATATTCCTGGTCACAGATTTATCACGTCTTCCTCATCCTCTCACGAGTTAATGCATATTTGAGCTCCCACTTTGGGGTTACTGCTGTGAACTTGGATGTTCATGCCTTTGGATAGACATGTGCTGTCTTGAATACATGCTCCCCAGCTTCCTGAAAGCCTTTGATGAATTTCCAGAGCTCTGAAAAAGTTGACTCTGATCATTTGGGGGTGATGTTTTCATTCCTTCATGGAGCAGATATTTTCAGAGGTCCTTCCTGTGACATTTTCCCGGTATCACTTTGTATCACTTCATTTCAAACCCTATGTTGGTATTTGATGAACCAAAATGAATGGAATGTGCAGGGGAGGTAACCCTGAGGTTTTTCTTCTAGAACATGTCTGTGGTCAGTGATACCACTTACCTCTGTTTTTTTTTTTTTTTTCCTTCCAATTTATTGTTTCTAAAAGGCCAAGTGCTGACTGAAATAAGAGACCAAAAAAGCATAGCAGACCCTTAGTCAGTCTCTAGATAGGGCTTCGGGGTTGAGAGCAGAGAGATCGTGTTTCTTGGAGAGGTGCAGGGTCCCCTTGGAGCAAGATGCTGGAATGGGGGAAGACTGAACTGGTGGGAGAAGGCTGGCTTGTAGCTCTGATTTGGCTGTGGTACCTTTCCCAGGCCATGACCCACATAGCTTTATGATGTATGATGAGCAGGGTGCTCTTGCAGCCACCAAGTTGTCCCCAGTCTGGTGGGGGACGTTTAGGGGAGATAGCCCTCAACTCAGCCTTGGGAAATCCTCGTAACAGGCTGAGCACCCAAGTAGGCAAGCTTGAGAGCTCCACCGTAGAGCTCCACAGTCCTAAAGGGCCAGGAGAAGAGAATTCCAGAAAGTGTTTTGCAAAACATCCGCAATGATGTTCTCTCATGGACGTGTTGCGGCTGGCCAGGTCACGGAGTCTTCAGATCTGCCCTTCCTTCATTCCAGATCTCTGAAGGAATGGCTCTGCCACCCACCTCGCTGGGAGGCCAGAGGCCTCAGTGTTCTGTGTGCCTCCATTCTCCTTCCCCCACCCACAGCAATCATCAATCAATCAATCAGTCAATCACTCACTCACTTACCAGGTCCTGTCCAAGGCAACCTCAGATCGCTCTGGCACCCAGCCCAGTTTCTCTAGCCCTTGCCCACTGTACTAGCTCAGATCTTTGTTTCTTGTCCTGGCCCCTCTTGCATCTTCAGGTCTGTCTAGTGGCAATCAAAATGCAGACTGATAGATTATGTTAGCAACTTGTTGAAATATTTGTCATCTCCTCATAGTCTCAGAATAGAGAATAGACACCCCTCTGGGCTCACCAGTGTCCCAGGTACTTGAGGCTCTCTGGCTGCTGTTCTTCTCTTTCCTGGCTTGGCTTTTTTTTTTTTTTTTTTTTTTTTTAACAGTGTTAGTTTTATAGAAAACTTGATTGGTGCTGGGTGTGTGGTGGCACATACCAATAATCCCAAATCCTAGTGGTACAGAAGGCTGAGGCTGGAGGATCATGTTTGAGGCCAGCCTTAGCAATTTACTAAGTCCCTGTCTCAAAATGAAATAAAAAGAACTGGAGTTATAGCTCAGAGGTGGAATGTTCCTGAGTTCTATTCCTAGGACTACAAGAAAAACAAAGAAAAATAAAAAACCCCAGAAAGCAAGCAAACAAGCAAGCAAGCTAGACAGAAAAAAAGAAAGAAGAAAAGAAAATTCGATTGAAAAAATAGAATTGTAATACATACAATGCCCAGTTCCCTTATTATTTACATCTTGTTATTCGTGTGTTACATTTGTTAGAATTGTTGGACCAATGTTGGCACATTATTATTAAGTTCATAGTTTACGTTAGGGTTCAGGCTTGGTATTGTACATTTTTTTTTAAGAGACAGGGACAGTGAGAGAGAAAGAGAATCAATTTCATTTAGTTTTTCATGTGCCCTTCGGTGCTCCAAAACTTTGTTGTGTACGTAGTGCTGGGGTTTGAACTCACGTACTTGCACAGGCCGGGCTAGCGCCGTAACTGGTGAGCCACGGCTCCAGCCCTGAATTTTATTTAATTTTTCATGTGGCTTTGTTGTTCCCACACTCTGTTGTGTACAGGTGCTGGGGTTCAAACCTGTGTCCTTGTGCACGTATATTCTTTGAGTTTTGACAAATGCAGAGCGACAAGTTATCCATTATTACTGTATCAGACAGAGAATTTTCTCTGCCTTAAAGATACCCTGTGCTCTACCTATTTATCCCGCTCCCAACCCCTTCCCGAACCTGTAGCAATGAATTTTCCTGCCTTTTTATAAATGTCAAAATCCACCCATTTAGGATAGGTTTACCACTATCATTTAGTACCACCTGGAAACCCTCACTTCTCTCCCATCCAAGTACTAACCAGGCCTGACCCTGCTTAGCTTCCGAGATCAGATGAGATCGGGCGTGTTCAGGGTGGTATGGCCGTAGACAAACCCTCACTTCTCTATACTGGGTTCTCTCTCTCTCTCTCTTTCTTTCTTTCTCTTCTTCTCTCTTTTCCTGCTGAAGAGAAAAAAAAAAAAAAAACAAACAAACAAAAAATAAAAAACAAAAAAGCCCCAGACTCATTTACTCTATAACTTACCCAGGGCCACATAGTTAGAAGTGTGGGGACAGAGATTGGAACACAGGTCTGTCTGCCTCAGAAACTGCCCAGGGCCCTCTGCTCCTTGACCTTGCTCATGGTCTGCTCTTCCCTCTAGACTGAAGCGTGGAGATCAGAGGCTGTTTCCAACTCATGTCTGGGTTTTCAGCACCTAACCCAGGACCCAAAGCAACAGGCGCTCAAGATAAATATGGTGAATTAAAAAATATTGTGTTTGTAGAATGCTAATCAACTACTAGCTAGAAGCCCCAAAGGGGGAAAATAAAATCATGAGTCTCTGGGCTTTCTGTAGGACTCCACGCGTTCTGGCAGATTCCCTCTCGAGCGAATTTGTTAATTCCAGTGACAATGGTGTGAGTGTGTGTGTGTGTGCACCTGCTAGTGCAGGAGATTCATCTCCCCCAAACCTAAGACTCTCCTAGGAGAGAGAGGGCTCCTTCCATCCCTGCCTGAAGAGGCCTGGAGAGGCCCATCCTCGCTGCCTGGGCTCCCCTGGAGAGGGGCCAGAGATGTGCTCATGTGTGTGCTCTTGAGCTCAGTGCCTTCTCTTCTCAGAGATCACACCGCCAGATACGTAGTTCTCCTCTCTGCTAATGCAATTTATATGTCTGAGCATGAACAGAGGATTTGGGAGCCTTCAAGGCAGTGGCTTTGGAAATTATAGCAACAGGCGAGGGCTGCTCCATGGAGACCTGGGGTTACAGGAGACTTCAGAGGAGTTAGGTTGAAAGGAGCTGAGGCTCCTCCTGGATGGGAGGAAAGGTCTTTTCTGGACTCCAAGAAGCCCATGCCCACGGCACAGTCTCCCTCAGGCCTTTCTTATTAGACGCTTTTTAAAATATACTCAACAAGGCCTGGAGCGGTGGCTCAGCAGTTATGGAGCTTGCCTGGCATGTGCAAGGATGCAGGTTTGAACCCCAGCACCACATACACAACAAAGTGTCAGAGCAAAGAAAGGCACATGAAAAACTAACTAATAATTGATTCTCACTGTCCCTCTCTCTTAAAAAAATAATATATATGTATATATACATATACATAAGTATGTATGTATATGTATACATACATACACACACATACACATATATACACACATACATATACACATGCACATATATGTATATATATACCCAACAAGAATTTCTGGTTTAACAATGAATATGATGTGGAGCTGTTCAATATGTGGAAGGAAGGTTCATTTATCAGGATTTGCTGGCTAGGCCGGCACGGTGGAAGGAGAGCCATTCAGGCCTGGGCTCACATCTAGACTAGGGCCTTCACCAGCTAGGGAAGTGGTGGTGAGTTTTAAAATCTCTGAGCCTCAGCCCCTACCAGATGAAGTTGACAGCGGGGAAAGATGTAGGTGGTATCTCACACTGAAAAAGACTCAGGCTTCTGTGTTCTATTCAAAGGAGCTTCGTGGCCTCAGGCAAACAACTTCATCTTTCTGAGCTTTCTTTGTGTCATTTGTAAATTTGGGAAAACCCATAGCTACCTTGAAGGATTTTTTTGCTTTTTGTTTTTGATACTAGGATTGCACTTAGAGGCACATAACCACTGAGTCTCATCCCCAAATCCCCAGCCCTTTTTTTTTTTTTTTTAAATTTTGAGATAGGGTCTCACTAAGTTGCTTAGGGCCTCCCTAAGTTGCTGAGGCTGATCTTGAACTTGCCATCCTCCTGTCTCAGCCTCCAGAGCTGCTGGGATCACAGGCATGCAGGATCGTTTCCAGGGACAAAAGGACATGGAGCGCAGAAAGTGCTAAGAGTAATCAATGGCCTCCATTTAGGACTCAGGAACCTCCAGTTTCTTAGAGTCTCCCCATCTTTCTCTCTTGCCTCATTGCAGGTCCTGGGCCACTATATATTTTATATTATTTCGTTAGAAGCTTGTTTGATTGTTCAACAAATAAATTTCTGAATTAAAAAAAACGTTTCACATCCTGGAACCATACCACCTGCCTCGCATTCTGATTAGGTTATTCCCTTCTTATAAAGCCTCTTCAGACTTCCCTTTGCCTAAAACAGAAAACCTAAATTTTTGACCTCCTTCCACTTCTCCAGCCTCACTTTATCTTAAGCAGATGTCACACTTTGCTACCAGCTTCAATGAAGCAGCCCCCACTTTTAAGCATTCTCATCTGTGTTTCTTGTTTGTCTTTATTGACCCTCTCCCTCCCAGGGTGAGGATGACTTTCATAATGAATCTTGAAAAGGATCCTTTCTTAATCTTGTTTGAGAAATGATTCTAAGGAAAAACAAAATAGCAGGTTTTTTTCTTTATGCCTTGAAATCTAATATGGATTTAGTCCCTGTTTTCCTATGAGCCATGGACATAGAATGATCAGAACTTTCTATTTCTTGGTCATTTCACCGTATGGGATTGCAGGTCTGGAAAATGATAGATGCCTAAAATTGATCAGGGTAATCGATGCTATGTGAAGTATTTACACATGATGGATGCACCATCTGCCAGATGTGAGTGTTGGCTACGGCTTGCTTGTTTATAAAACCCCTGAGATCGCATTTGTATCAGTGACTAATGTTTGCACACAGAGCTGTTTGTGGTGCTTCAGAAATGCCTGTTCATCCGACATGACCACCTCTCTCCTTTCCTCCTCCATTCATCACAACTCTCGCTGCTCTTTCCTACATAACAAAATCAGGGTTTTATTCAATCTTCTTTCTCCTTGACCTCTGTGATATATGGGGTGGTTTTATTTTGCATTCCCGACCGTCCTCTCTTCTCACCTCCCACTCTGATTCAGAACTAACACGCTGCTGGTGTTCACACCCGACGCTCTGACTGCTCATCCCTGCACCTGCCTTACAAATCTAACCCTGCTATGGCATTTAGATTCTTCCCTAATCTGGCCTTAGCTGAACTTTCCGGCCCTATATCTTCTTACCAAAGACCCCCAAAGTAGACTATTCTTGTTATCAGGCTTCCATTTATTTATGCTCACAAAGGTTTTTAACTGAAAGACCTCTACAATAGGACACAGAAATGAACCAGCCAGCTCTGGGCATCTCAGAGACTAGAAAGAGGGTCTCCAAACCGTCAGCATCTGTGTCACCCCACTGTCTTACTTAGGGGAGCTCCCTTCTCACAGCCACTGTCAGGGTGCTTCCCCCCCAGTTGCTCTGGTGTGGGATGCTGATTGGCCTTACACATCTGGGGGATGGGCAGCTCTAATTGACCCGGTCAGCAACTGGCCCAAGTGTGAAGTAGGAGTCGAGGGAAAGGGAGAGAACTGGGCAGACAGGGCTATGGCTCCCAACCCTCCTCAGAGCATTCTAGCCTCAGTGACTGTTCCGTAAAGTTAAGCACTTTCAGAGCACCCATGCTCTGTGCCCAGTTCGTAGCTCACAATCTGGTGGAGGACACAAATATTCAGAGCCTTACAAGGCAAGGGTTTGAGTGTGACACTAAGGACAGGATCAGCATGCCACCAGAGAGAGGCCTTGGGGTCCAATGGTTCAGTCAAGGAAGCCTCCTGGAAGAGTCTAAGGGAGGGCAGGAGTGTGCTAGGTGATGGACGGAGGGCCAGGACAGGTGCACGGCAGCCACACACCCTGCAGGCCTGGGCCAGAGTCACAGCAGCTCAGACTCTCAGCTGGGAGGCAGGGAGGCCCAAAAGGCAGGCCCAGCTCAGAAATGCCTTTCCTGTGGCCTTGACGGGCATCCCTCCCTCCTGCCTTCCACAGGACAAAATCTGAAAGGTGATTTACTCTCTAAAGTGATGCTGTTTCTGTGAACCCCTCTGTGGCGCGTCACAGCTTCCTCAGGGATTCGGTGATGGCTTACAGGTGGCTCTATTCTAGACTTTCACATCCTGCCTTGCTTTCAGTTACTTATTTACACATATGAGAGCCTTCACTGCATCAAAGCACCAGGAATGCAGGACCCTCGACCGAAACGTCCTTCTCCCTCACACGGTGTGGCTCGCACAGGGCTTTGCAAAGTGCTCAGAGACTAATTGGATTGTGATCACGTGGCTAATGGTACAGTCCCCCCACCCCCGGGGAGCAGCTAGTGAAAAAACATTGGTTTCATGTAAGTAGAAAGAATTTTAAAAATGATCTAGCAACATATCTATTTTTTTTCCCAAAACAAAAAGAGCTTTATAGATTTTACTGATTGTAAGGTTGATAAATATGCATATGGAAAATATAAGTGACACATAAAAGCATAGAGAATAAATTTAAAATCACACACGATACCATCTCCCAGAGGCCAGCACTGTTAACATTTCAGATAACAACCTTCCAGACATTTCTCCATAAATCTAGCTATTATTAATATATAACTTCACAAGAAGGTACTGAGAAATGCAACATAAGCCCACAGAGAAATAAGTTCAAAAGAATGTAACCTCTTGAATAAAATCTGATTTGTTTCCCTTTAGGTAATCTAAATGTGTCTTCTGATGCTCCCTAAAGAATTAAACTACCACTGAATATTTGCTTCACAAAGTTCCACCTGATTTTATTGAGATATAATTGACATACCATAAAATTCGGTACTTAAAATGTACAGTTCAGCTGTGCAGCTATCACCACAATCTAATTCCAGAACATTTCTGCTGCCCCAAAGGGAAACCCCACACCCTTCAAAGAGTCACTTCTGATTCCCTCCTCCTTGGTCCCTCCCTGATCACCACTAGTCTACTTTTTTTTTTTTTTTTT
>PVKS010010855.1:0-58644 GCA_004027875.1 Aplodontia rufa
TGGCAAACATTATGTTGCTTGTTTTATCTTTTTTGCTTTAGCTTATATATGAGCACATTTCAGAAATTTTTACTTTGAAAAAAGTAACTGAAATGGTTCTTAAATATCCTTTTACTTTGAACCATTAAGTAATTGTGTGTATTTACAGCACACACTGCCAATAATTTGTTGTAAAACTACCTATTTTCTGCCCTCCCCAATTTACATCATGGAGCACCTAGTTGAAGACCACATTTCAAAAAATACATATATTAATAATACCAATTAATTTAAAGCTAAAAGTTATAAAGTACCTGTTATTTTTAACATTTTAAAAATGTGCACATAAATTAATCCTCAAACTAATCTTATGAATTAGATTAGAAAGGGTGGGGAGGTCAGGAGGACATGGAAGTGAAGGAACTGTGAGGAATGGTCTGCCACCCCAAAGCATGTTTTCTTCTCCATTCCCTTCCTCCCCACCTTTTCAAAGCGCTCAGGCAACATGCATTGATTGAATAAATCAATAAACATGAATTTGCATTGCAAGGAGAAAAATTGAGATGGTGTCAATCAACAGTGCTCATAGTCTTAGGGAGTCATAAAAATATACACGTTCAAAATGCAGCTTTTCCTGGGAGATTGTTAAGGTTTGGATCTTAAATGTCCCCCACAGTTTCAATTATTAAAGGTCTGCTCCCAGCTTGATGCTACTGGGTGGTGGGGACCTAATGGGAGGTCTTAAGGTCATTGAGGGTGTGCTCGCAAAAGAGTTTACGTGACTCCAGGTTTTTTCTCACACTCTTTCAGTTTCAATGAGCAGCTTTTCTTTGTATTGGATTTCCTGCCATTGACATCTGGCTCCCCAATGAAAGACCTAAAATCAGTGAGTCCACCTGACCATAAACTGGATTTTCTGAAACCATGTGCTAAAATAAACCTTTTCTCTTTATAAGTTGATTGTCTTAGCTATTTGTTATAGTGATGTTAAGCCAACTAACATAGATTAGAAGTCTTATATTTGAAAATAATATGACTTAAGAACTGAACGTAAATATGGACTCAAAAGTTCAAGGAGATATTTTAGACGTGGTTAGATCCAAGGTCATAAACAACATCATCACGGCTAGATCCTTCAGGCTACCACCGCAACTTGTCACCATTTCATATTTCATTTCCTCATCTTAACTGTTTTCCTCTAGGTTGACTTCATCATCCATCTGACTTGACTGTACCTAAGGGATCACAAGCCACTCTACAAAATGTAACATTTCTTTCCTTCTTTCACTGAATTAGACTTTCTTGTGATTTTACATTGCATTTTACTTATCATATAATGAATTGCCATTTATATTTGGATCTGTTTTTAGGACTTTCTGCTTTTTCTCTCATTATTTTTTAATGGATTTAGAGAACCATTGGAGGAATGAAGTGATAAAACTCTTCTTATCACTCTATATCAAATTCAAAGACACTTCTTGCCCTGCAAAACATCAACAGCTGAAGAAATCAGAGCCTGAGTTGTTTTTCTAAAAATCTACTTTGATTAGAGGAATAGAATCAAGATGATCATAGAGGGTATGTGTGTGTTTGTGTGTTTACACGTATGTGAGTGATTACCTCTAAGTATGTGTTGGGATCTAGTTTAACTTGACCATGACTGACCACCATAGTTATCCTTGAGTAACCTTGTACTGTTTTCCCCACATAGTTTCCCAGCATACAATAAATAAGTGAAACCATTAGAATACTATGTGGGGGGTTAAGACCTGAACCCTGGCACTAACAACTCTAGGAATTTTGAGACAGACAAAGTACATTCCAACTTGGATGAAAGTCACTTTTGTCTTGACCGATAAATGAGTCCCCTTCATCTGATCTAAATCACAGTGATCTTGCTGCTTCTCTTAACCAAGCTTTTGGCAGTAAGTTTCCAATAAATTGTACTCTGTGCAATTTTGGATCTGTCTCCCTCTTTCTTTGGTCTCATAGAAACTTTTGCCTTTGTGGCCAGTTGTTTTACACAGGCTTTTCCTGGAACAGTATGAGAAAGAATTTTTTTTTTAAAGGGCACACATGGTCTTATAGATGATAGTTCAATTAGACTAGAGATAATTATAGTTATAGACAGGGCTAACTTTATGGGTATGTGACACATGAAATCTCACTGGCTTAGTACTCTGCTCTCTCTGTCTCATAATTTTAAATTTCTGAACAAAAGGACCTCATATTTTTGTTTTGCCTGGGCCGCTCATTTTATATAGAATATTCTATTAGCAGGAACTGTTTTCCCCTGCCATATTCACCATGCCTAGATGATTCCTGGTATGTATTAAGTGCTGTTCCTTGAATGAATAAATACTGTATCCATACTCTCCAATGGAACTATATAAATTATTTGGATAGACAACTGTGGTTCTTAAACTTTAATGTACATAAGAATCATTTGGGCTAATTTGATGTTGTTACAGTACAGATTATAGGATCCAGTCTCCAAAGTTCAGGTGGTGTGGAATGATAGAGTCATATTTTTAAGTGAATAACTTTCATAATATTGATTTGGGTGGTCTTTGATCCACACTAAAAGGAAAACACATAGAAACAGAACTATAACATGTTAATCTTGGTGACCTCACCTAGTAGATTTTGCCTACTTTCAGCACTGGGGTGAGGAAAGGGAACACATTCATTGAGTATTACTTATCATCCAAGACTAATTTTAGATCAACTGAATTTTTCTTGACACTGTATGTCACTGTATTTCCATAATTATTCTTCTTCTTTACTTCCATCATTTAGCATACATTCATTTATTAATTTTTATTAATCATGTTGCTCAGCATTTCTTCTTCCTTCTTCTGGAATTTGCACCCTGAATTTCACTTGGGTACCAACTCTTTTCTTTCTTTTACGTCCTGTACTTCTGGTTAAATTGACTGCTTCCCTCAATCAAAATGATGTACTGGCTAATGTTGGTCAGATCACTTCATTCTCCTGGTCATGGTAATTTGTTGAAAGATGAGCAAATGACCCAATCACAACTAACACAGTATAATATATTTTTCTTTTTAAAGAGAGAAGGGGACAGTGAGAGAGAGTGAGAGAGAAAGAGATTCAATTCTATTTAGTTTTTCATTTAGCTTTTGTTGCTCCAACACTTCATTTTGTATGTGGTGCTGGGGTTTGAACCCGCATCCTCTTGCACGCCAGGCAAGCACCATAATGACTGAGCCACCACTCCAGCCCCATGTAATAACATTTTACTGGAAGTTATTGAAGAATATACTTACATTGGAAATAAAACCAATAGAAAAATGAATCCATTTTGCATCTGTGTGGGGCCTAAAAACAAAGCTACCTATTGGAAGAGAGCAGAACCCAGAAATAAAAAATAAAAAAACAAAAGAAAACAAAACCCCCCCCAAGACCTTTTGATATTATTCAAGTCCCAAACCATACTATGCATGAAACTAACTCTACCCATGAAATTTTCAGTCATAAATGTCAATAAAGTTTTACTTTTCTCAACCTATTTTCAGTTAGGTTTTTCTATGACTTGTAAACAAAACAATACTAACACACATAAGAATCAGGAACTGACTGGGCACGGTGGCACATGCTTGTAATCCCAGTGGCTTTGGAGGCTGAGGCAGGAAGATCACAAATTCAAAACTGACCTCAGCAACTTAGTGAGGCCCTAAGAAACTTTTCAAGACCATGTCTCAAGATAACAAAATAAAAACAGGCTGGAAATGCCACTCAGTGGTTAAGTACCCCTGGATATAATCCCTGTTTTTATTGTTTTTTTTTTAAAGAATCCAGTAACTGACAGATAGTCCAATACTTATTCCACTGAAGAAACGCTATTTGGATTTTCATTATGTTCATACATATTGTTTATGCCACCCTCTACTTTTGGTATTCTGTGGACAACTTTAGAGCAAGGAGAATGTTCCTTTAATTTCATACCCCCAGAAGTAATCACAAAATATATTGCAAATATCAGGTACATAAATAATAGTTGTCGCATGGAAGGAAAAGAAAGTTAAATACTCTATATGCTTAGTGATTTTTCTGAGCCTGGTGAACAATTAAGACACCTGCTATTTTATGACTTAGCCATGTTCTCTTCTTTCCTCTTGGATCTATTTAGTTTTTAGTATCTTTTATCATTCTCATTGGTAAGAATATCTCCTGATTCTCTACATTTATTTTTACTCTAAGGAACTACCCTTTTATCTTTGATTTGTGTCACAGAGCCACCTGTGTTATTACTTATTCATTTTTCATCTTTGATTGCATTATGTATTTTTCTTTTTAATAGCAATTTAGAATCATTGAGGCTGTTTTCTATAAGCATTTCCATCCACTTGTGAGATCTCAGACTGAATTTGCTTCCTGACACCTGGAAATAGACATTTATCATCTGTCTTTTAATGTGTATCCAAGATTGCTTCTCTATCAAACCCAGAGGACAATTGAGTGTGACTGTTCCCCACAAACCTTCCAGAAATTAGGAAATAAGCAGACCTTCTTCATTGGAAATATATAAAATGTATTTGATTCCAAGGTAGAGATACAAAGATGAAAAACATAGGGTCTTTCACTTTGGAAACTATGATGGGTATAGGGGAACAGTTATGGTTTGAATATGAAGTATCCCCCAAAAGTGCCTATATAGAAGGCTTGGTATCCAATGCAGCTAGATTCAGAGGTAGGAACTTGGGGTAAGTGATTGGATCATGAGGGTTCTGATCTCATCAATGGATTAATCCATACTGGGATTCATAGCAGATGGTATAATTGGGAGGTGGTGGAAACTGTAAGAGGTGGGGGTCCAGTTGGAGGAGGCAGGTCACTGGGGATGAGCTCTGGAAGTACATTTCTTGTACCTAGACCCATTATTCTCTCTCTCTCTCTCTCTCTCTCTCTCTCTCTCTCACTGTCTTTCCTTCCTGACCTCCATGAGGTGAGCAACTTTCCTCAAAGAAATGGAGCCGACTGACTATGGACTGAAACATTTACCATGAGTGAAAATAAACCTTTCCTTCTTTATTCTGATTTTCTCAGGTATTCTGTCAAAGCTACAGATGCTAACTGTTGTAGGGACAAAAATATAATGCAAGGACAAAGTGGAAAAATTTCTACTTAAGTATGTAGGTACTCAATTAAAATGAAATGAAAGAAGAATGATTGCATTTAATTAAAAAACTGGAGGTGATTCAAATTGGACTGGGAATGGTAGGTGATAATTTTAGTGAGAGCAAGATGCCCTATGGAGGGAACAGTAAGAATAAATATATGGAAGTTTCTGTTCTTAATTCTGTGTTCCATTTTTAGTGGAAAGTATAACTACTAGAATAAAATGCAAAAAGAAACATGGTGGGTATTGAGGCCAGAATAGGTAATACACCAGTACAGGAAGGCTCTCCTTCACTTTTCATGAGGTTAGGCTGGGCTCCCTTGATGATCCAGGATAATCTTCCCACTGTAAAGTCCTTAACTAAATCCCATCTATATACTCCCCTTTTCCATGTAAAATGATGTTCACAAGTTTTGAATACTAAGACATGGATATTTTGAGGGTGATAGGGAGAATATTATTTTGTCTAACATGGGTGTCTTAAATCTTGAAGAGACTTTGAAAAACATGCTTCATCAATATATTTGAGACTTGGTAACATGAAGTATTAGTCTAATGATAATAAATGCAATTAAAACCAGGTCAGAGCGGATAGTTTGAAATGCTCAAATCTAAATATTAGAAGTCGTGAACTCATAGACAATCTAACTATTCAAATAATTTGCTCAACCCTTTTATTTACCTGTGTATCTTCCACCACTATTCACAAATAAATCAATGTGTAAGTTTACAATTTGCACATTAATTTGGATCTTGATTTTGCTTTCCACTAATGCCATTAGTGATTTAAGTGCTACTCTGAGTATCTTTGAACTAGTGAAAGAATGTATTAATAATACATTTCTTTAAGGCAAAAACTCTATCCAATAAATGGTAATATTATTAAAAATCTAGTTTGAAAAAGGACTTTCATAAAGACATTTTTGTTGAATGAAACAGATGTATTTGGTTGGAATATAATAATTCACTCAACACAGTCCCTTTTAAGTAAACAATTTTTTAAAAAACTTTTTGATTATAAGATTTTTATTTTATGTGAAATAATGAAGAAATAAAAATAGAATTTTCCTGGATTGCCTTTTGAAAACATTTCTATATTTGTTTCTATATTTAAAATATATATATAAGCAATATATATATATATATATATATATATATATATATATAAATGTGTTAGGAAACATGAACATGATATAAATTTTTTCACTTTATATATATTTAGATAAAGCCATCTTACCACTCTATGATGACACTGCAAGAGGAAAAAGGTAAACCAGTATATTGTGAACGTCATCGTGAATCAAGTTCAGTAGACACAGAGCCTGGATTAGAAGATTCAAAGGAAGTAGTAAAATGGAAACGACTTCCGGGGCAGGTGAAGTGTAATTATACTGTATTGATTTAGGTATTTACTAAGTAAACAATTTTTAAGCACCTAAGCTATACAAAGAATTCACATGTATTTATTGCTTAATTAATTGGTCCAGTAGATCTTATTAAGGATCTGTTACATGCTAAATACTACTTAATCACTGTGAAGAAAACAATAAACAAAACAGGCAGAAATCCCTGCTTTTCTGGAAGGAAGTGAAGATCACTATATGAGATAACTATACAAACTAATGTTTTAGACAGTGATAAGTACTAAAGAAAAAAAATAAAGTGGTAATATGGAATGTTAGTGGAGTTGAAATTTCTGCTTGTGAAAATCACTGAGAAGGTGACTGTAGAAAATGTGGATTTTGACCCAAATTTTCACAGCAGGACTGTGAAGCTTAGTGTACTCCAGTTGACTGGAACCAGCTTTTCTGGCCATTGAGGTCTTTCCTCATCTACTGTAGCTGCCTTCAGGAACACTGGGACAGTGAGGGTAAGTGAAGCTGGGTCAGATGTTCGTTCTGCCCTTGAGGAGCTCACACTGTGGGAGACAGTGCAGATTCATATAATCTGAGGTACAAATGAACACTGCAGCCATATAAGAGGTCAATGATACCTGAGACGTGCATAAGCAAGAGTTCTGTTTATCACCCAAAATGGCAAAGAGCCAGAAAAGTGTTCTGTCTACATGATTCCAAAACAGTTCTTTCGAGGAATATCTGCTCACAGCTGCTTTTTAATTTTTTTCCTTCTGTTCTTATGATATGAAGCAAGAACCTAAAGCAAATGAGGGGGAAAAGATGAGTCGAGGGAGCATCTTGCCCACCTGCAGTATTTGGAGCCTGTGAGTGGGGAAAGGTGTATGTCTTGGCTACTTCTGGTGAATCTTCCTCCACACGCAGCAGGCTCCACACACAGTGGCAGCCAGAAACTGCTGTTTGGAAATACAGGAGCCTTGTCTGGCATCTTTTTCCTTATGTCTTTGCCTGTCAGTCAGTCTTGAGCCACCTGTGTTCTTTCCATTATGTTTTTTGTTTCTTTTAATAAAGTGTTTTTTCTTCCTTAAGAATAAGCATAAAGATACCCAGAAAATAAAGCCAGGTGCCCATTTGCAAAGCTCCAACAAGCAAGCAGATGAGGCATCCCAGCCTCTCTTTTAGGTTTCCCAGGAGGAAAATGCCGCTGCTGACATGAATAGCAGAGGCCAGACAATGATTCTTAGGGAAGATAAACAGCCTGTGAGTCCTCCTGATGGCTCCCACTCCTCTCCTCCATGACGGCTCCTAGAGCAAAAGGTCATGGGGATAATTCTGCACCTGCACCCTGGGAGGGCCATACTCAGTCCTCGAAAAGAACTCTCGGGTAATTGATGCTAATTATTATTGAGCCAAATGCATCCTTTCACTGAGGGGCAGGTGGGAGGCTCTGTCACTGTCAAGGCCATTATACCAAGAGCAAGTTGAGAATTCTTTGCACAGATGTACATATGCCCAAGAAGTCCCAAGTGTTGTATATAGACCGTTCGTAAAGAATATATCATCAGAAATTTCTCCAGCCCTGTAATGAGATGTTCAGGGCCCAGGTGAATGACAAATGCTACCCAGTACTTGTGGGCAAGATATTGAGCGGAGAAGCATGATTTATTCATGAGTGCTTGACGTCTACTGCTGGGCCTCTGAGTTGCTTGTGAGATTTTGCACCCTGCCATCTGTGCTCTGAGAGAGGTTAACAATAACTCTGGAGACCTTGGAACCCTCTAGAGATTTTCTTCCAAGGACATTCATCTGCTTTCTGGTGACTTTTATGGAAGGAAAGGCCCAGTAAGGAGGATGAAGGAAGAAGGAAATGAAAGGAAATTCACCAGCTGTAGGTAGAGCCTGGCTGGATTTAGCTTAATGCCAGAGTGTACATGGTGACTTTCCCTTGACGTTAATCACCCCTCGTTTTGGAGAAGATTTTAAAAGAATGTTATTTTTCTTGCTTCAGTCCATCATTTCATCATTTTTCCCTCTTGGGTTACAACTTAATGGTTTTTAAAGGTCTCTTTTATATATCAAAATAGCATTGCAAAAGTGTACAACGGTAGGTGGTGCTCACATTTACAATTTTATTCCCAGATTTTATCTTTTTATTTGTAAAAACACAACTATACCTCTCAAACCAACTATTGATTGGAGGAAGAAAGCTTTACCTATTCATTCGTGAATCAGAGAATTATTGTATCATTTTCAGGGCGTTTACCCTGGGTTCTAATTTCTCTTTCTCATTGTTTCCTTCAATTCCTTGAAGATATAGCCCACTATATTCAAAGCTTGAATTTTTTCCAGTGAGAACTCAAATGTCCTCCTTATCTTTGTTTCTTTGTATACCATCTGTCTTTTTTGGACTGGTCACTTCAAAGATTTGAGCTTCGTTATAGATTACAAGCAATAAAATTATGTTAGACCTGGTGTAATTGTCTTCAAGTTTCTTATTCTAGTTCTCTTTGTATTTTTTTTTGTACCTTCCGTGCCTCTTTTCACACATTCAGGATTTCCTCTACCATTCTGAATATTAAAAGGTAATATTATGTGAGATACAACTTTTTATATCCTTATCTACTAAATTTAAAACATTCACAATTACTGAGGCTATTTCCATTAATTTTTTTTTTTACTTTATTGTAATACGGCATCCTTCCTTTGAAGCATGTAAGGTTGTTTTTTCCTTGTTTTTTTTCTGTTGCTGCCGTGTGTGTTGGTGTGTGTGTGTGTGTGTGTGTGTGTGTGTGGAATGCTGGGGACTGAACCCAGGGCCTCATGGACGAGAGCAAGCACTCTATCACGGAGCTATACCTCCAGCCCTTGTACATTTTACTAGATATTATAAATCCTACATTTTAAAGTGAAGACTATTTCTTTTTTTTATAGAACTTTATTTAAAATATGTCCTATGAATTTAAAATTTCCCAACTATATGCAGATATTTAATATAAAACAGCAAATATGATGAATTTACTTTTATTTAAGAAAATAAATGTATAATGTATTAACAACATTTTTTAATTTTTTTTCTTTCTTTCTCTCTTATTTTTTTCTTTTTATTAGATGGATGTGGAGTTACAATTGAGGGGAAAACATTACCAAACATTCAAGGACAAATGTATATATACTTACTTATCCAGGGCTAATGCCATGTCATGGATTGATGCCCAGCTTGGGTTCCCCATGTTGCTGTTTCCCCCAGAAGAACCCCTAAGTTAAATGGATATCTTGTGGAGGTCAGAGATCTCCTTCTGAGATGATTTCCCCATATTCCTACCCTCAAGTCTCCTAGATATTCTTCCTAAGCTCTCTCCCCACCCTGTCTCCCACCCTACACCTCCAAGTACCCTAGGGAGTCATCCCCCTGTTGCATTAAGAATCATACAATTTGAAGTTATTATTAGCTTAGCCATCTAACATACTGCTTCCCTATGTATTGTAGCTTCTACAGATGAGAGAAACCATTGGGCCCTTGAGTCTCTGAGATTGGGATACTTCACTTAGCATAATTCTTTCCATCTCCATCCATTTGATTTCAAAAGCCATAATATTGTTTTCTCTAATGGCTGAGTAGTATTCCATTGTATATATGTACCAAAATTTTTGTATCCACTGGTCGAGTGAGGGGCATCTGGGTTGGTTCCATAGTCTAGCTATAGTAAATTGAGCTGCTATAAACATTGATGAAGCCACATCACTATAATATGCTGATTCTAACTCTTTTGGGAAAATACCCAGGAGTGGGATAGCTGGGTCATAAGGTGGTTCCATCCTTAATTTTTTAAGGAATCTCCATACTGCTTTCCAGAGTGGCTGAACCAGTTTGCAGTCCCAACAGCAGTGTGACAGTGTTCCTCTCTTCCCACATCCCCTCCAGCATCTGTTGTTATTCGAATTTTTCATTTTTGCCACTCTAATAGGAGTGAGGTGGAATCTCATTGAAGTTTTGATTTACATTTCCTTTATAGCTACTGACATAGAGCATTTTCTCATGTATTTATGGGCTTTCTGGACTTCCTCTGGAGAGAAGTTTGTTTTTGGATCCATAGCCCATTTTATTGATTGGATTATTTGTGAGTTTGGTGTTTAGTTTCTTTAGTTCCTTGTATATTCTGGATATTAGCCCTCTGTCCGAGGTGTAGCAGGCAAAGGTTTTCTCCCATTCTGTAGGTTCTCTCTTGATGCTCTTGAATAAATCTTTAGCTGTGCAAAAACTTTTTATTTTAATTGCATCCCATTCATTTTTTCTTGACTTTACTGTTTGAGCCATGGGAATTTTGTTAAGGAAGTAGCTGCTGACTCCTATGTCCTGTGGTGTTGACCCTACTTCTTTTATTAGTAAGTTTTAAGTTGTTGGCTTAATATCCAGATCTTTGACCCATTTTGATTTAATTTTTGTGCAGGGCGAAAGATAAGGATCCAGCTTCATTTATCTACACATGGCTGTCCAATTTGTCCAATACCGTTTGGTGAACAGGCTATCTTTCTTCCACACTATGCTTTTGCCCCCTTTATCAAATATCAAATAGTTAAAGATATGGGGGTGTGTCTCAGGATCTTCTATTCTGTTCCACTGATCTTTGGTTCTGTTCTGATACCAACACCATGCTGTTTTTGCTACTACAGCTCTGTAATATAATTTCAGGTCAGGGATTGAGTTACCCCCTACTTCTTCCTTCCTGTAGAGTAATGTTTTGGCTAATCTGGGTCTCCTGATATTCCATGTGAACTTGAGAATTTCTTTTTCTATATATGTGAAGAATGCCATAGGTATCTTGATGGGAATTGCAGTAAATCTGTATAAGGCTTTGGGTAGAATGGCCATTTTTATTATATTGATTCTGCCTAACCATGAGCATGGAATGTTTTTCCATCTACTCAGGTCTTTTGTAATTTCTTTTCGTAGTGTTTGATAGTTTTCTTTGTAGAGCTCCTTAATATTCTTTTAAGGTTAATGTCCAAGTATTTCATTTTTTTGGAGGAGATGGTGAATGGGAGAGATTTCCTGATTTCTTGTTCTGCAGATTTGTTGCTGGAGTAAAGGAAAGCTAGTGACTTACTGGAGTTGTCTTGTATCCAGCTACTTTGCTGAAATCGCCTATAAGTTCTAGGAGTTTTCTGGCTGATGTTATTGGGTCTTCTAGGTATAGAATCATGTCATCAGCAAATAGAGATAACTTCCTTTTTTCCTATACGAATTCCTTTGATTTCCTTGTCTTGCCTGATAGCTCTGGCAAGGGTTTCAAGGACTATATTGAACAAGAGTGGGGAAAGCGGACAGCCTTGTCTTGTTCCTGAATTGAATGGAAATGCTTTCAATTTTTCTCCATTGAGGATAATGTTGGTTATGGGTCTGTCATAAATGGATCTGACATAGTTAAAGTATCTTCCCTTGATCCCTATCTTTTCCAGAGTTTTGAGCATAAAGTGGTGTTGAATTTTATCAAATACCTTCTCTGCATCAATTGAGATGATTATATGGTTTTTGTTTTTAATTCTGTTTATGTGGTGAATTACATTTATTGATTTGCGTATGTTGAACCAGCCTTGTTTTCCTGGAATGAAGCCCACTTGACCATGATGTATTATCTTTTTAATGTGCTTTTGTATCCGATTAGCTAAAATTTTCTTAAGGATTTTTGCATCAATGTTCATCAGGGAAATTGGTCTGTAGTTTTCTTTCCTTGATGTGTCTTTGTTGGGTTTTGGAATCAGTGTAAAGTTTGCTTCATAAAAAGTGTTTGGGAGTGATCCCACTCATTCGATTTCCTGGAAGAGCTTGTAGACGATCGGTGTTAGTTCTTCTGTGAAGGCTTGGTAGAATTCTGCCGTATATCCATTTGGACCAGGGCTTTTCTTTTTTGGGAGAGTGTTGATTGCTACTTCAATTTTGCTATCTGTGATAGGTTGGTTTAGATTTTCAATGTCCTCCTGTGTTAAAGAGGGGATGTCATATATGTCCAAGAACCTGTCCATGTACTACAAGTTATCAAACTTGGCAGAGTATAAATTTTCAAAATAGGTTCTGATAATCTTCTGGATCTTGGATGAGTCTGTGGTGATATCCCCATTTTCATCTTTGATTTTGTTGATTTGTTTTATTTCATTCTTCCTTTTAGTGAGGTTAGCAAGGGGTCTGTTGATCTTGTTTATTTTTTCAAAGAACCAACTCTTAGTTTTGTTAATACTTTGTCTTATTTTTTTTGTTTTCAATTTCATTGATTTCAGCTCTGATTTTGGTAATTTCCTGTCTTCTGTTAGCTTTGAGGTTGGATTGTTCCTCTTTTTGTAGTCATTTGAAGAGAAGCATAAGGCTATTTATCTGGTCTCTTTCTAGATTTAGATGTATGCACTTAGTGCTATAAATTTACCTCTTAAGAATGCCTTCATACTGTCCCAGAGGTTTCGGTATGTTGTTTCCTCATTCTCATTCAATTCCAAGAACTTCTTAATTTCTGCTCTCATTTCCTCTTTTACCCATCCTTCATTTAAGAGGTAATTATTCAATTTCCAAGTATTTGTAGTTTCTTTGTTTCTCTTGTTATTGATTTCTAAGATCATAGCATTATAATCTGACAGAATACAGGGGATAATATCCATTTTTTAATATTTATTAAGATTATCTCAGTGAACTAGGATGTGGTCTATTTTAGAGAAGGATCCCTGAGCCACTGAGAAGAAGGTAAATTCCACTTTCTTAGGATGGAATATTCTGATGATGTCTGTTAAGCCTGATTGATTAATAGAGTTGTTCTGATTGGAGATGTCTTTATTGATTTTTTGTTTTGATGATCTTTCTAGAGTTGAAGTCCTCCATTATTATTGTGTTAAGATCAACGAGGGGATTAATGTACTTAAGTATTTTTTCCATATAATTGGGGTGGTTGTAATTGGGGGCATCACATTAATTATCATTATATCCTCTTGATGGACTGTTCTTTTTAGTATGACAAATTGACCCTTTTTGTCCTTTCTGACTAATTTTAGTTGGAAATTAATTTTATCAGAAACTAGAATCGCCATGCCAGCTTACTGTTTTGGGCCGCAGGCCTGGTAGACGTTTTGCCATCCTTTCACATTCAGCCTGTGTCTATTTTTGAGTGTCAAATGTGTCTCTTGCAGGCAACATATTGTTGGATTTTGTTTTTTGATCCAGTGGGCCAGCCTGTGTCTTTTAATTGGTGCATTGAGACCATTCACATTCAAAGTTAGAATAGATATGGGAGGCTGAGTCTCAGACTTTGTAACAATTACAGAGTTTTGATTCATCTTGGAAGTCAATTTGTGTATAATATGATTATTGACTCACTCTTGTTTAAGGATTTAGGCTATCATTGACATTTTCTTCTGAATGGAGAACATCCTTGAGAATATTCTGTAGTGCAGGATTTGTGTTCTTGTATCTTGCTATCTTGAGTTTATCGTTGAAGTATTTAATTTCCTCATCGCTTTTGAAGCTGAGTTTTGCAGGGTATATTATCTTTGGGTGGAAGTTGTTGTTTTTCAACACTTGAAAGATATTGTTCCAAGCTCTTCTGGCCTTCATTGTTTGCTCTGAGAAATCCATAGTGATCCGGATTGGTTTGCCTCTGAATGTGATTTGGGGCTTTTCTCTAGCAGCTTTTAGAATTCTGTCTTTAATTTCTCTGTTATTCATTTTGTATATGATATGTCTTGGTGAGTTTCTCATTTCATTAGGCCTATTTGGTGTTCTATAAGCATCTTGGATGTGATATTCCGGATCAATTGTAAGATGAGGGAAATTCTCGCTTATGATTTCGCTTAGAACGTTCTTATAGCCTCTTGTTTGTTGTTCGGAGTTTTCCTCCAGGCCAATGATTCTCAGATTATTAGCCTCATCTCATCAAATATTATTTGGATGTTCTGATCATGTAATATAAGTTACTTATCTTGTTTATCTTCTTTGAATTCAACAATGTTTAACCAGTCTTCATTTTCTGATGTTTGTTCTTCAAAAGCTGAAGTTCTATTTTCAGTGGAGTATACTCTGGCATTGGTATATTCCTTTGAAAATTTGATTTGGTTAACTGTGTTTTTCAATCCTGATTTTTCTGCTACATCTCTTTTCAGAATGTCTATTTCTTTGTATAGCTGATCTTTCATTTCATGGAATTGCTCCCTTATTTCCCTGTAAAAGTTGTCTCTCATCTCTTGAAATTGTTCTCTGATCTCCTTCCTACTTTCATCTCTCAACTCTTTGATTGCATTACTAATCATAATGCTGATACAATACCTTTGGTTTTCATCTAGGGCCCAGGCTATGGAGTCCTTGGGCGGAGAGCTGTGGTTTTGAGGAGGAGAATTATTTCCCCTTTTCCTCATTTTCAGAATCAGAAAGCATGTCTTGTAGTTCAACCTTGTTACTCTTGGTGAATTAATATGAGCTTCTTATGGCTTTGCTTCATGTGATGGGAAGCTATTTGGTCAAGACAGACCTAAAGATGCCAGACCGTTCTGCGAGAACTTGAGAGGCTATAGGTGCAGATACTAGTCCGTTTCAACTAAAACAGATGTGCTAATGACTAGCACCAATCGCAGCAGTTTTCCTTCAGAGGGCTCTCACAATATATTATGATAGCAAGCAAGTACCCATTTTGAAGAGTGTCTGTTTCTTCAGATAGCAGGGTCTGAAGGGTAGAAGAAATGACTAGGAAGTCAAGGAGGTGAATTGGGGAGGTATAATTGAACACCTGCCTTAGAGTAAAGAGGAACAAGGGATTAGGGGGGAGTAGCTTATTCTATTAGGAATAAAGAAAACATAGAAATGGGATTGGGTGGGGTAAAGTCTTTGGATGAGGTTGAGAGAAAAATGCTAATATTTAGGAATTACCAGAGTACAGGGGAGGAAGAGGTTTGAAGAGGCTGAGGCTATTTTGCTATCATGAAATGTTTTCCTGCTTGGAACCCAATGGTATAGGGATAGCAGTAGGGTTCAAGAAGACGTAGAGAAAGTAGGAGCCAATCACCAATCCATACACACGGATAAATATTTACATCCACCAACACCAAATTCAGTGCTAATCATAAAGCAAAAAAGGATAAAAGAAAAAAAAACAGTGACATTAAAAATTTAAAAATATTATACTTCAGCCGGATCCCTGGTTAAAAAACAAAACAACAAAAACCCCAAGAGGCACATGAAAAACAGCACAAAAGTAGTTGTGAATGTTCTGAATTTTTTGTCCCCTATGTCAGTGAGTATGTACCATGGGGGGATGAGTTAAAATCTGTCATCTAGCTGGACACTCTTCACAGTTGAGCTTGTCGGGGGAGAAGGAGTTTGTATAAGTCTGGTGATCTGGATTTTCTTCGATAACCTCCTCAAAATTTTCTGTTGCAAAGGGGTATAAGAACCTGCCTTCTCACACTTCTTGCGAGGATAGATTTCAGCTCCCCCTGGGCTGTAATCCTGAAGTGGTTTCTTTCTGCCAGTCCACACTCTAGAATTTCAGTGGCCTGGGGCTCAGAAACTTTAGACAATCTAGTTGATCCTAGTGTAGATGTGTGGGTCTCTGACTGATCCAAGGAGAGTGGCCAGCCTGAAAGTCGCTGCCTCAGGATCACTGGTGACCCACTCTGTGCATCTTATGATCTTCAGAAGTCCCAAGAGCTGCCCTGTGGGGTTGCCAGAAACCCGCGAAGGATGGACCAGATTGTGCCAGTGCTTATGTGGTTCTCAGCTGCAAGCACTAGGGGGCGCCCACCTGGAGAGGTCAAGGCCTACATAGCCTTGGCTATGCACAGGGCTCAGAGCTAAGGGGAAGCCCATGCTGTCCCTTTTATACAAAGTTTCCTTGCCTTGTTAGAGAGTAACAGGTGGCTTTTGCAGAGGTTGAAGCAGAGGATCCCCTTTAGAACCCTGTGCCCTGCTGCAGCTAGCTCTGTTCACAGGCTCCTCCTGTTTGGGAGTATGGAGGGGTGGTCAGAAGGTCGCCATCTGAGAGGTTTGTGAGCTGGAGAGGGGATTTGGTTCCACACAGCCCCTAGGGCAGACGGCCAGGTGGCAGGGGGCAGTAACTTCTCTCTTTTTGTTTGTGGGGACTGAAGCCCCAAGTCGCTGTTGAGTGACCGGCCCCACTCTCACACACTGGTGCGAGAAAATCCGCTCTTGTAAACCGTGAGCACAGGTGGAGAAGTGTTGTCTGCCGTGATTGAGTTAAAGTCCTTGTGCCAAATCCTCTTCTCCCCCGTCTCAGCCGGCAGCAATCGGAGGTGAAGAGGGAAATCCCAGCACCACACAGACCCCTTGGGAGATGGCCAAATCTTGGGGTGATAGGTTTTGTTTTTGACTGTGGCGTCTGAGACCCCAAGACCATTTTTGCTGAGCAACCAGCCCCGCCCTCAGGGAAATGTCATAATGGCGAGCTGGATGGTGCCGCTCGCACAAACTGCTGTAAGTTCGCTAATGTGAGCGATTAATTCCCAGAGCTTTATACCAAGTTCATGTAAATTAAGAGCAATCAGTTCAGGGGGTTTGTGACAGGATTAGGGTATTTGATTAGGAAACTTGCTCTGTTTCCTCCCCTCCGGATTATCTCCCCTCCCCCGGGTGTGCCTGGGTGCCACAAATTTCTCCTTTATATTTGTTAATGCACCACGATATTCCTTTGGAGTTAAAAAAATTAGTGGGGGGTCTTGTTCCCCCACACTAGGAGCTTTATCCTACCGTGGGAATCCGCGTGCACTCCTGCATCGTGAGGTGATTCTTGGGAGCATCTCGGAGTCACTGTTGGTGGGATGATCGCCATCTTGGGGTCCCAAAACTATTTCTTTAGATAACCTTGAGCTCTGTCAAGCTAAGTCCCTTGGAAACATTTTGATCTGATCTATCAAGGTTTGCTTTTCTGCTTTGGTGGATGGGACATAATCACTGAATTACAGCTAATTTAGCGTTGAGTGCAATTGCTGAAGCAAAACCTGTTTCAGTACTTGATGCCCTAAGTATCGTAAAAATCCTACCCTCTGGGTGGTGGGAACTTAAACTATTCCTGGGTTCTGTGTCCTGCTGCTCTGGTTGCTCTTTCCCCAGCCTAGGATGGTTTTCTTGCTATTAGCATGTAATGAGTAGTTTTTAGCTGAAGGTTTGAGAGAAAACCCCATGTCCCCAGGGCTCTTTCTTTCTTTTTTAAGAGAGAGACAGAGGGAGAGAGAGAGAAAGACAGATAGAATCAATTTGATTTAGTTTTTCATCTGGTTTTTGCTTGTCTGACACGTGGTTGTGTATGTGGTGCTGGGGTTTGCACGTAGGTCCTCATGCATGCCAGGCAAGCGCTGTACTGCTGAGCAACAGCTCTAGCTACCTTGATGTCTCCAAATCCTTCACACTGTTCTATTCAAAATTTCTCCTGCTTCTGAGTTACCTGGGGTAACTGTTAAATGGAGATTCTGAAGTTATCCACACCAACTAAATCTGGAGAAGAGGCATAAAATGCTTCTGCAGGTTCGTAAGATCCCAGTTAGTTCTTTTGACTTCTGAGAACCATAGTCCTATCCGTCTCCAAATCCAGCAGCCTTTCTGGATCTTGAGCCTCTTTGGCTTTGCCTGATACAGCTAGACTCAGGCTCTTCACTTGATGTCCTTGGTATTACAATGTACCCAAACAGGTGCTTCCCAGTTATCCATGCTTAACAGTCACCAATACTAGGCCAAGGAGAGGAAAAAGTTGGCCTGGGATTTGAGAGATCAAGTCCTAGACTTGACAGTGTCATTGACCTGCTCCATGGCATTCTATTTGAATTTCCGTTTTTGCCAAATAAACAAGAATAATTTAATCCACCTTTCCAGGTAGCTAGAATAATTAACTTAAAATGGGTATTAATGCATGTACATAGTTTAAAGAACTCTTGGCTTTTCTTTCATGTATTCTCTTTGTTCCTTCCTTCTGCAATCAACAATATCATTAGGGAGAAATTCCAGCCTATTTTTCATTTTCTGCTATTTACAACGTATCATTTATTGAGTTACATTTGCCTTTAATTGTTGTGATCATGCTTTTCTGAGTTGTATTTTTTTAAATAATTCTTTTGAATCCTTCTACGTTATATATTTGTTGTTTTCTGTTTTGGTTTGCTATTCTTTTTTTTTTTTTAAAAAACTCTGTTGCCTTAAGTATTCTTTTATATGGTGAACAAGGTACCTATTTCTTGATTATTTACATTTGCATATAGTAATCACTGCTTAATTATTTGTGAACACATGTTCTGGTTAAAGTAGACTCTGCTGGAAATTCTCTGGAAGGATAGGATGTGGTTGCTAGACTTTGAGGATTCCCTCACAATGTGGGTGCTCCCTATTCATTTTATACTTTTACGATAGTAGAGGTGCCATGATACTTGTATAGGCCCAACATTTATTCTGGGATCTGACAAAGATACACACTTCATAAAGTCATGTTCTTATGGCTTTAGCACAGGCAAGCTGAAATCTGTTCCTCTCCTGGTCTCTGATGGAGGGTGAGGTTTCTTTAAGCTGTGCTATTTCTCTCCAGACTCCCATCACTAGTGTTAAGATCCTGTCCTTCAAGGTCACTCACTTATTAAGGATCCAGACTTTTTTGGAGCAAGTTAATGAAAGAATATTTGGGAGGAACCATATCTGCTGCCTGCAGCATATATAAGTGACATAAGAGGGGTCAAAATGGCTTAATTAATCAGAACATGGTACCTTAACTGTACTGATTATGTCGTAAGGTCCTCTTGTTTGTTGTCTCTGAGTGTTGATTATATATGAAATTGCTTTTCGCGGTAATTTTCTTATCTTTCTGTTTTGAGCTGTTGTTTTCTCTGGTTTTGTTCCTCTGTCATTCTGACTTCATCTGCTTTCTATCTGTCAAGAATTCCTCAAAATTTCCCAGGAGTGGATGGC
The DNA here is from genome assembly GCA_004027875.1 of Aplodontia rufa. Lineage (NCBI taxonomy): Eukaryota > Metazoa > Chordata > Mammalia > Rodentia > Aplodontiidae > Aplodontia > Aplodontia rufa. The sequence continues at coordinate 19,409 of PVKS010010855.1, forward strand.
ATTCTTTCTATTTGTCCCTGCTGATAGAAGTTTTCTTTAAAAACATCTAAGTAGTGGGAAAGATGGATTCATGGGCTTAGTCATCATCTTGCTATAATCTTTACCTGATTAACCTTAATTTTAATAAACAAAAGGAAATAATTTAATGATTTATAATGATTTAAATATATTTTTGGAGGATAGTTTTTCAAAAATGTGTCTCCTTATTTTGAATTTGGAGCTTATTTAGTATGTGTGACACATCGTTGCTTTATGGAAGATGTCTTATTAGATCTCACAATTGGTTAATAATTTTTTTAAGAGAAAGAGGAGCAGTGAGAGAGAGAGAGAAAAAGAAAATCAATTTGATTTAGTTTTTCATGTGACTTTCATTGTTCCAACACTTCATTGTGTACTTAATGCTGGAGTTCAAACCTGTGTCTTCGTGCATGCCAGGCAAGTGCCACAACTGCTGAGCCACCACTCTAGCCCCAATAAATTGAAAATGTTGGTAAAACAGGGAATCATAAAAATGATGCATACATACATTTTATTTCAATGTAGCTATATATACATGTACATTATTGTGACAATGTTTTGATTGGGTCTCTTTTTCTTTTTTGAATATAGATACCATGTTAGTAATTCTAATTCAGCTGCCTTTCATAGACCATCTTCACAAGGCATCTTAATGCCCTCCAAGAAGAACATTCTTGTGCATCCTTATTATTTCCATCCCCTTGTCCCAATTATTCACCCCATTGCCTGCTGCACATCTATCAGTGTTGTTAATGATTTTCTTTAATCACATCCTTTCAAAATAGGTTTTACTGAAACAGCTTTCTTTATGCTCACATTTCAATTGTTTATGTTATATTTAAATTATATTGTTATAATGAGTACAGTAAGCACAAACAGTTTGGGAACTAAGATGCATTCTTTATTTATATATTTATTTACTTACTTATTTGCAATGAAGGGGCATCTAGCCCAGGGCCTTGTATATGCTAGGAAAATGCTCTCCCATGAAGCTATCTCCTAACCCTTTTTATTAGTTTATTTTATTTTGAGTTGGAGTTTCATTAAGTTGCCCAAGCTGGCTTCAGAGTTAGGATCTACATAATTCCTACGAGCATACAATTTAACTGGTAGGTACAAAAGTCCAAATGCAAGAACAGGGATTTCAAGTATGAGTGTTCAGAGACTATGAGTATCAGGCTATGTTTAAGAGGGAAGAGATTGATTTATTTGACAATTTTGTCAGATAATGGACACTAGTATAAAAGACTTTATTATAAACACATCATCATCACTTATTCAACAAAATCTTCTAGCAATTATGCTAGTTCCCCAGGATGTAGAAAGCAATATTTTAAGAACAGGTAAAAAATATGTATAATAGAATAAAATAAAAAGGCCGGAGACAAGTCCATGTAAGCATATATGATAACTAGAGTACCATAAATAATAGAGAAAGGACTATTTGTTCAGTAGATGATATTGAACATGTTGATTCATTCTACGGAGAAAAAAGAAAATTGGATCTTCACTTGCTGCCACATACAATGGTAGAGTGACTCCAGAGTCATCAAATATCTAAATTTGAAAGATAAGGTTGAAAATTAATAAAAGAAAATATGAGACTATTTTTGTGATTATGAGATAGGATGGGAAAGGACTTCTTAAAACTTCAAAACATATAGATCATAAGGTAAATTTTTTATTGTTTTACGTCAAAATTAGCATTTCTATTTAGAAAAAGATTTGATGGACAACACACAAGAGAAGGGAGAATATATTTCAAATGTCTAAGCCTGGTAGTGGAATGACTTTACATTAGAAGATACACAAACAAATCTTAAAAGTCATCAACAAAAACAAAAAGACAGTCAACTCAATATAAATGAATAGTGATGTGGAGAAGAAGAAACTCCAAAAGGTCAGGAGGTATGTAAGTGATTAATTATCATATGAATGCACATTAAAACAGAAGTAAGTAAATCCCAGGTTTGGAGAAAACATGGGTGTATTGACATTCTCTGTATGATGTTGGCAGGAGGGTAACAGGTTCAGACATTTCAGGAAGAACATTTTAGCACTAGACAAATTAAGCATGTGAATTTTCTGTGACCTAGGAATTCAGCTCTTACAAAATATTTATGCATATTACACATTTATGTATGTATACAAATATGCATTATACACAAATGTATATTGAATATAATACCAGTACCTCTTATAAAACTTATTAAACATACACATCAAATAGGAAATAAGTTATAAGAATATATATAAGGGGGCTGGAGCAGTAGCTCGGTGGTTATGGTGCTTGCGTGGCATGCGCAAGTACATGGGTTCAAATCCCAGCACCCACGTACACAAAGAAAAGTGTTGGAAAAATGAAAGCCATGTGAAAAACTCAATAAAAATTGATTCTTTCTATCTCTGTCTCTCTCTCTCACTGTCCTTCTCTCTTTGAAAAAAAAAAAAAAAGAATATATACAAGAGTGTATGCATTATCACATCACAATGGTTGCCCATAGGATAGTAGAGAGGAAGTGGAGTGTTACATAGAATTTAAAGGGAATAATTAAATGAGTAAAAAGTTGATGAAAGTAGATGATGGGTAGTCTTGCAAGAAACAAGAGTGAGAATGAACTCAGAAGCAGGATGAATTTAGCACTCCTCACATGAGGTCTAAAATATTTAGAAGAAAAGAAACTTTAATAAAACATAAATTCAATACCCTGAGAGCTCATGGAATAACTCAGGAAAATAAAAATAGTAGAAGATAGCGTGAATTACTGCATAAGGAAAAGCAGGGAGATAAAGGAAAATTTGAGAGAAATATCTAATCTTTAGAACACTCCATGGAAGGAATGACACATAAACTGAATTCATAAAGGTATATATGAATTATCCAGATAAAATGGATTAAATGTAACATTTAATGAGAAAAATGTTAATAAATTGCAATATGGTTGCATTTATGCTTTATGTCATGTAACTTGGTTTAGTAAAATTTTATGTCCTAGATGTGTCCTAAGATATTATGTCCTTAAATAACAATACATTTTAAACAGACAAAATATTTTTATTATTAAAAAGGCAATGATCTAACATGGAAGAACATGTGTCCTAAAACCAAGTTTGCAGATGCTTCTGAATGCACTCTCTTATTATTAGTATTTTAATTACACAAACTTATGGGGTAGTGTGACAATTTGATACATGTATATGGTATGAAGTGATAAAATCAGGGCAGCTAACATTTCTGGTTAGATATCAATATTGAATAAATTTGCTAAAAGTTTATCATGTGGAAATGATGTTTGAAATTCTAAAATATTTATAGGAAATCCATGTTTTTGAATGTGATGATAGATATTATATCAGTTAGAAGTTGCATTTAACTGCAAGACACTTGTAAAATAGTGGTTTAATCAAGGGAGAGATTTATTCTTCATTCTCATAAAAGAAGTCTGGAGAATGCTAATCTGGTATGGCATGGTCACATGTCACTGTGAAGGCTGATTTTATGTGTTCACTTGATTGACCACAGGGAAGCCCACATATTTGGTCAAACAGTATTCTAGGTGTGTCAATGAGGGTGTTTGTGGATAAGATTAACATTTAAAATGTTAAGTTGAATAAATAAGATTACCCTCCCTAATGTTTTGGGGCCTTATCTAATCACTTGAAGATCTGAAGAGAAAAAAAGGCTAAGAGAAATTTCTGCTGCTTGACAGCATCCAAGAAGGAACTCAAGTTTTCTCCTACCTTTGGTCTTGAGGCTGCCAGTCTTCAGACAGTAAATACACCATGGGTTCTCCTGGGTCTCCAGCTTATGAACTGCAGACTGTGGAACTTGTCAGCCTCCAGAATCTCGTGAGCTAGTAACTTATAATCTCTCTCTTGCTCATGCACACACACACACACACACACACACACAGATATGAAGTGTGCATATATGGTGTATATATATATTTTGGATCAATCCCTAGTATCAAAATACACACACACACACACACACACACATATTGGTACTAGGGATTGATCCCAGGGGCCCTCAACCACTGAGCCACATCCCCAGCCCCTTTTTATTTTTTATTTTGAGGCAGGGTTTCACTAAGTTGTTTAGGACCTTACTAAGTTGCTGAGGCTGGCTTTGAACTTGTGACCCTTCTGCCTCAGCTTCCCAAGTCATTGGGCTTACAGGCATGAGCTACCATGCCCAGCTTGTAATATATATTTTTATGATATATAGTATAATAAATATACAGATTAAATATATACAGATAGGCAGGTAGATAGATGATAGATAGACATACAAATTATTCCTGTTGGTCTTGTTTCTCTGGAGAATCCTGATTAGTAGGGTCATCAGTGTCCCACCATTTGATCTGCTCTGGCTGTTTAAGTGTTGGCTTATAGCCTAGATCCAGCCCTTACTTTTGTGTTCTAGGCAACTAGCCAAAGAAAGGTGGAAAGACTAACTTCTAGCCAAGTCAACTCACCCTACAACTCCTGTGTCCTACTAGCCAGACCTTAGTCACATGGCCATCTTTATCAAAAAGGAAATGCAGTTTCTCATCCTGGTACGATGCCATTCCAGATTTCAACTGAAAGCAAGATTCTTTTCAGAAAGGAGAAAAGAATGAATATCAGATAGTCCTCCTTTTAGTCTCTATCACAATAATTTATGTCCTTTGGCATATAATAGACATCTCTTTAATAGGAATTGAATGAGACATTTAAGTTTTCATAAAATTATCCATTTGTCATAGATGTGGAGAAGCAAAATACTGATCTTTGCATCCTATAACTGCTCCATTTTGACTTTTTATGTATAAATTAGTGTAGAATATGAACTCCAAGCAAATGCTGTTAAATGACATTTATGTACGAAGAGTTTTGCAAATTCAATTAATGAATTATTATAGAAGAATCTTCCTAGTGAATAGCAGAGACAATTTTATTGAGATAAAAATCATATATGTATATATAAACAATTTAAGTCTAAGTGAATTCTTGCAAATTGTTCAAGCACGTTTGAAAAGTTATCTATGTTGAAGAAGTTTAAATATTACCTCTTTGGTGCTATGATATAATAATTCCTAAGAAAAATCTTTGTTTTAAAAAACTAAAATATAAATTTCAGTTTAGTTCTGAGTAATCATAAAATATAAACAGATGAGCACTACCTCACTAGAAGTTTTATCTGCATAGATATTCACTCTCAATCTTAGAACATAAAATACACACATTTCAGGCATTCAAAATATAATATGCATTTTTAGTAATAATTGGCAACTCATTATGTTGAATATTTGAATTTTTTTAGTGCTTGGGATACACTTTTTGTTATAAAGACTATTATTTTTAGTTTTTTCTGAGCAGGGCAGAATAACAAAGTCCTTAAGAAAATGATAATGTTCTGTGCTCAGAAAAGTGGTGGTCAATACAGTAATTCATTATTTATGATTATACATAAGAAGTCAATTATCCTTAAACAGACATACACACACAGAGACTCCTACATATACAGATAATAATGGCATTAGTTGAAAAGTAAAAATGATCAAACTAAATAACTTACTCATGACAAAGAGAAAACTCACTTAACCAGTGCAGAAATGACACTTTTTGATGTGAGAGTCCACAGGCAGGGCCACCTCCACTCCTACCCTGGGAGAGCTCCCAGTGTGAATGATGCTGATCGCTGGTGTGCAGGCTCCAAAAGGATCTCCAGGGAAATAGAATCCCATGGCAACAGGACAGATAAAAATGACTCAGCCCTCTGGTGCCAAAGCCCTTTACCAGGCTGTGATTCAGTCCTTGGTATTAATAGCAGAGAACTGTGTTGTTCATCTATAAATGCCATTTGTCCATCTTGTGTATCCACTGGTCTGTATTCTTAGTCTCTTTTCACCAACCATTGCCACCCTTTACCAACCATCCCACATTGAGCATGAGAATCTGTGACATAAGAACTAGTCACTGCAATTAGACTGTTGCTGGAATAAAGTAATACAGCACATCATGATTCAGAAGGAGGTGATGTAGTTATCTAAAAAAATTTAGTTCTCAGAGGATCAACTTTCTGATTTATAAATGCTTTATGAATGATAAATTAAAGATATGAGTTTTAATTTTTTTAAGTCAGAGGAACAGTGAGAGAGAGAGAGAGAGAAAGAATCAATTTTATTTAGTTTTTCATATTGCTTTCGTTGCTCTGACACTTCAGTGTGTATGTGGTGCTGGGGTTCAAACCCTCGTCCTCGTGTATGCCAGGCGAGCACTGTAACCACTGAGCTGTTGCTCCAGCCCCTACATATTAGCTTTTGACAACAATAGGCAACTACTTTTCTACTTTGAAATGTATTTAACATCAGGAATAATAGTTGACTTTAAGTAAAATTATAGTGCTTGAGTCTGAATTATTTTGATTTAACTCTTGGGCTTTATTTATAATACATGTATTAAGAGTATTCCTTGTCCTTACTGCCACTTTTGAAAATCAATTGGCCAGTTAGAATCTACATTTAAGTGACAAAATTGAACAGTAAAGCATAATATTGTTTGCCATTTTATAATTCAGATCAATTTTCTTACACCATCTTTGAAACTAATTCTATGCATACTTTGTGGTAGAGACTTGATTTAGGATGACAAGACAAAGGTCTGGAGCTGTGGCTCAGTGGCTCTGGCACTTGCCTGGCATGTGCGAGAATATGAGTTTGAACCCCAGCACCACATACACAGTGAAGTGTTGGAGCAATGAAAGCCACATGAAAAAATAAATAAAATTGATTCATTCTCTCTCTCTCTTTCGCACTGTTCCTCTCTCTCTTAAAAAAAGAGAAAAAGATGACAAAATAAATGTAAGATAACTACGTTGTGTTGTTTTCTTTTACCATTTGGTCCAGAATTTGGAAGCAAAATAATAAATAAAACCCAACTTCATGAGTGATTTTGGTTAAAGTTTGGAGCAAACATTTGGGATTTTCTAGTATTTCTCCTGAGAAAGTAATATTATTTCAAAACACCATTGACATGAAACTATCCTAGCAAAAGCAGGTCAAATTCAGTGCTACCTTTCACACAGGCAAGTTTTGCAAAAACAGTGTTCAGATGGATATTGATGAGGCTCACAGAGAATTTGAAACACCTTATTTTTTTCAGGGGTGGTGGTGGTAAAATAATATCCCTGATACCTGGAATTTGTACTGTAAGATTTTTCAGTGCTTCTTTTGGGATCCCCAGTAATCCAAGGGTAACTAAGGACTGACCTTAAAATACTCATTTTGCAGCCAGCTGTACAAAACAGCCGTGTCAAGGAATCTCTACTTAGTCTGACTTGAACAGTGAGTGTTTTCAGATACTTGTCATCCAGTTGATTGAAGTCTAATTAGAGCAGTAGGTCTGTCCACACTGTGGGGCCCAAGACTTCTGGCGCTGCCCTCTGCTGGTGGCCTTTGTTTGCTTTCCTCATCCAGTCCCCCTGGATCTGACCTCTACCCAGAGCTGTTCAAAAGTCCTCTTGAAATTGGTGTCCTTCTCCAACAGTTTTTCCTCTTAGGCAGTGTGTCTAAATGTGTGGTCCCCAGGTCAGCAGCACAAGCATCATCTGGAAATCATTAGAAAGGCACATTTGAAGGTTCCACCACAGGCTCTCGGAATCACAAAATCTGGAGATGCAGAGCCATGATACAGACCCTGTTTTGAAAAGATCTTCATGTGATCTTGACAGCCACTAAAGTTTGATAACCACTGTCTTCCTGTTCTGGCCAGTGGCTAGAATGCTTTAGAAATGTCCATACCTTTATCAGAACTCTGCTGGAGCCCCAACTTTCTTCTCTGTAGGCACAGCCTTCCTTCTTCTTTTATTAAATAGGACTGTATAGTTATATAAGTGTTGGGTTCATCCTGACAAACTTATACATGCATAGCATTAACATTTGATTTCAGTACATGATCTCCCCATTTCTCTCCCCCAACTTTCCCTCCTTTAGCTCCTCCATTCACTTTCTTCTAACTGCTACACTTTTTTCCTAGCAGTGGCAAGGTTTATAGTCTAATTCTTAAATCTTTTATCTATTTCAATTTGAGGTTTATCTAGAGTGAGAGACAGGTGTCTAATTTCAGTTTTCTATGTAGCTATCAGTTTTCCCAGCATCAGTTGTTAAAAAGTCTGGTTTTTCTCCAAAATTTATTTTTGGCACCTTTGTCAAGTATCTGATGGCTGAAGGTATATGGATATGTCTCTGTGTCTTCTATCCTGTCCCGTTGGTCTTCATGTCTATTTTGATGCCAATACCATGCTGATTTTGTTATTATAGCTCTATAGAATAATTTCAGATTAGGTATTGTGATGCCTCCCAGGCACAGCCTTATTTTTTATGTTCCAAAAAACCCAGAATCATTGTTCTTTGCTCCAAAAGTAGCTGAAAAGTATTATCACAGTTAGTTTTTTCCTTTTCAGTCTTCTATTACTCAAAGCAAATCACTTATTCTGTAATTGGCGTGCAAAATAGAAAATAATTCTTATAAAAAGGAAGATTTGCTTTTTAAAAAATCTCACACAATATGATGGCGTATGACGCAAACTATTTCCATCACTGTCTCATGTAAAAGTAAGGATCATTAATAGCCTACCCTGTAAATGCATGGAATTCTTCTATATTTCTGTTAAGAGATATACAACCCATTCTGTTTATAGAAAAATCAACCCAACCAATTGCTATTGATAAATACGTAGCTTGTTTCCAAATTTTAGCAGTTGTAAGTAGGGCTCCGCTTGTGTTTATTCTTCTCTACGGAGGCATATATTTCATTAGTATATATTTCTAGACAGTAAATTTCTGAGTCAAAGAGAAGATGTTAGAATGTATTTTCTGTGTTCTTATATATTTGATGCCTTGCCATATTGGGACTTGGCAGTCCTGGAGAGAGCACCTCTCCCGGGATCGGATAGTATCTAAGAGTGCAATGGGTGGGAGGTGGGGGTTCTTTGAGCAAGGCGTCTATTAAGTAACGGTTGTCTCCTGATCCATTAGCCTCACCATCACTGAATAAAATAAAAATCTTGGGTACACTTTAAAACAATATATGAGACAACATGTGGTTGCATTACAGAAGGGTTAAGACTCGACTCTGATGTTACAGTACATGAGTTTAAATTCCAGTCCCTGCTTCCTACATATGTGACTCTGTCATTAGGCAATTTATTAGATTGTTCATGTCTCAATTTCCTTATTTATAAAGTGGAGGATAATACCTAACTCATTGTAGAGATTCAATGATAATAAATTTAAAGTACTCATAACAGTACAAAACATATAGTAAATACTTGTTATCATTTTTATTGATAAACTTACCTAATAGGCCTCTAGAAAGCTGAAACAATTTATTTTTCCTAAAGAACATCTGTGAAAGCCTACTTACTTACATTTTTTCTTTCTTTCTGTACCAGAGATTGAACCCGGCAGTGTATAACCAGAGAGCTACATCCCCATCCTGTTTTTATTTCTTTTCTTTTTTTTTTTTTTTGAGACAGGGTCTCACTAAGTTGCTTTTGGCCTTATCAAGTTGCTGAGGCTGGCTTTGAACTTGCAATCCTCCTGCCTCAGCCTCGAGAGCCTCTGGTATTACAGGCATGTACCATTGCATCCAGTCTATTTACCCACATTCTTGATAATGCTGGGTAATTGGACACTATTAATATTTTAAATATTTCCCTAATATACGAAAATAAAAAGCACTATTAGCATTGCTTCATTTTAGAGTTATTGAAATTTTGAGTAAATATTTGACTCATTTTCTTCTGCTGAGAATGATCTATTTTTTTCTCTTGCTTAAAACTGAGTAGTGCCCAACTATCTGACATTTAAAATTGAAAAATATTTTTGACTCTGTTTTGCAATTTTAAGACATCTTTAGCTCAGGAAACATTTTAAATGTTCTATGGCCTACAGTCATTTTATTTTTTAAATTAATGGCTCCTGTACTTTATGTACTGAAAACATCTTGTGTATTTTCTTCTAGTTCTTGTGGTAGCATTACTGTATTTATAATTTAACCCTTCTGAGCTGGGGTTTGAATATTTTAAAGGAAACCTTTTTTTTTTTTGAAAGAAAGTAATGTCAGTGCAGTTATAAAATTTCCCTGAATTTGTCCTGGTTAAATTGTTCCCAGTCTCACCCACTCATTTTTTGGCATTCCCTCCATGCAAAGTATGAGATAGAAACTTATCACAGCAATATTTCAAGTTTACATTTAAGCAGCATTCCCACCCTGGGCAGTGGCACAGTAAATTCATTTGGAAATGTCATTATCTATGGTGAAATGGCCAAATGCGTGGTGTATGTTCTGGCACTCATGCTAAACCTGACTAAGCAGATAAATTATCCTCTCTGGATCTTCTCCAGGAGGCCAACCATTACAGTAAGACCACAGGCAACTGGCTTATCAATGGAACATCCCAGCATGGCCCTGTTTCTTCTGTCTTTCTGGTTTCTTTCTTCTTTTATGCTAATTCTTTTGACTTACTGCATATCATTTCTAGACCCACTGGGGATTCTTTCTAATCACTATCCAAATCCCCTTTTCTATTGCATATTTGTATTAACTTGTTAATTTGTTCATTAATTATGATTATAAAGGACCTACCAATGACATTCACTTGGGAAATATGTGTTATTTGGGATATATATTGGTTATACAAATGTCCCAATGGCAAAAATCCTTGTTGTCATGGAGTTTTTATTGAAAGGCCATTTGTGCTGTCTGGAATACTATGTATAAATGTGTTTGTGTGTATATGTGTTGTGTAGAATAATAGAATGTATTTTTAGATAATCAGTTGGACGTATTCATTGATTTCGATGAAGTTATTTTCTTTTCACAGCTTATTATTATAATGATTATTATGTGTCTATTAAAAATTAACAGGCTTCACTTTTTAAAATAGTTTTAGGTTTCCTGATAGTTGGAAAATATGTGTATTGCTAATATTGGTATATACATATTTTCTACCAACCTCATACACAATTTTTTCTACTATTAACAGCTTTTATTTGTTATAACTAATGGGTCAATATTGAAATACTATCATTTGATGAAGTTCATAACTTAGGTTTTACTCTTTGCACTGTTCTATTTTATATGCTTTGACAAATATACTTTTATATATTTATGATTGCAGTATCATACAGATTAGTTTTACTGCTTTAAAAATCACATTTTTTTTTCACTTATTCATTCTTCTGTCTTCCCCAACTCCCTGGGAACCAGTGATCTTTTGTTTATTGTCTCTGTAACATTTTGTTTTTTCTAGAATGTTATATTGTTGGAATCATACAAAATGTAGATTTTTCAGATTCATTTCTTTCACTTAGTAATATGCTTTTAAGATTCCTCCATGTATTTTTGTAGTTTATTTATTCTTATCACTGTATAACATTATATTTTATGGGTAAACCTTGGTTTGTCCTTCATCTGTTGAAGGACATCGTAGGTGCTTCCAGTTTTTGATAATTATGAGTAAGGCTTTAATAACTATTCATATGCAGGTTCTATGTATATGTAAGTTTTTATTTTATTTGTGAAAATGTCTAGAAGTATGATTTTTGGATTCCATAGTAAGTATGCTTAATTGTAAGAAATGACCTACCTTCCAAAATAGTGGTACCATTTTATACTCCTACCAGCAAATGAGTGAGAGTTCCTGTATCTCCACGTCATTGCCAACATTTCATTCTGTCAGTTTTAAGATTTTAGCCATTCTAATAAATATTTAGGAATTTCTTTGTTGTTTAAATTTTCAATTCCCAATGAAATAAAAATTTTAAAGTGGAAAAAGGAATTATGCATTAAGCTAATAGAAATAATTAATAATAAATTATCAATTAAGAAAGAGACACATGGGGTTGGAGCACCTGCCTGGCATGCACAAGGATGCAGGTTCAAACTCCAGCACCACATACACAAATGTCAGAGAAAAAAAATCAGATGAATGAATAAAATTGATTCTCTCTTTAAAAAAACAAAAGAAGAAGGAGACACATCACATCACTTCCCTTCACTATTATAATATTTTCAATGGATCCCATCGCATATAAGAAGATATTATTTAATACGAATTAAAAAATCATTAGTTGTCTGACCTAAATTCATTGGCTAACCTCTTACTCCTTCCTCTGTTTCTCCTGAAAAGCATACTCTTTTGCATTTTTAAAATATGCTTTACATTCTCTCAAAATTCTGCTCTTTGCACAGATGAATTCTGCTAGATATAATCCTCTACTCATTTTCCTTATTCTGGCAAAACATCTACCCATCCTTTCATAATTAACTTTGCTTTCCCTCTCATTGTGATTCTTTCTTGTAGAAATCTGTATGTCTTTCCCAATTAGTACCTACTGGTTACATGCTAAATGTTCCCTAATTGGGAAAAAATGTTTGTCAAGGGGAATTTTTTTCTCATTGACAATCATAAAGAAATTTCTTTGCTGACTAACTAGAGAGGAGAGAGGGCTGAAAATAAAAATTAGAGAAGCTACTAATAAATTATATGTGTTAGAAATGATTCAAAGAAAGGAAAAATTAAATGTGTGGGTGGATGGGGCTGGAACTAAACCAAATTGCTGGGTTTGTGTACTGATATAGTAGAACCGTGGCAGGAAAGTTAGGTGCCAAAGATGAATTCCCAACCACAGGCAACTACATAGAAATAGGGGAGAAAGAATAACCTATATAAAGGTGATTTAAAATATGTGGAAGAAAATATAGGAGACCATCTTTATAATGAATTAGGGATAAAACACTCAGGTAGGATATGAAAGGCAAATCATAAAGGAAGAGGAATGATAATATTGACAGCTTTGAATCTCCAAGTTTTTTTATTTAAACTTAGGTTACAAGCGTAAAAGGACAGCCAGAGGACCACATATTTGCTATACTTATAAAATTAAAATAATTCTGAAAACATAAATAGCTTCTGAAAATAATTTTAAAATGTACAACAAATAGTTGTACAACAAAAGGATATAAATAGGTAATTCACGGGAAAGAAAATTCCCAAATCATAGAAAGATAATCAGACTCACAGACCAGGATAATGCATTTTTGGAAAAATGAAATATATTCTTACAATATTAAATTTTTCTTTTTTTTATTAAGAGCATATGGAGATACAAATGAGAGGGAAACATTATCAAACCATCAATGACCAATGTATATATACATAATTATCTAGGGGTAATGCCAAAACATGGATGACCACCTTGGGTTTCACCTGTTGCAGTTTCCCCTAGAAGAACTCTTCCATTAAATGGGTAAAGTCTGGCAGCTGGGCCAGACTGCGTATAAGACTTAGCCTTACTAATACTTGTTGATATCATTTGTCCTCATGAATAGAGCACAATTTATTTACATATTGTGCAGTAAAGGTCTACTCACCAAGTCTGAATTACACACACTGCATATTCCAAAGAAAATTTTGTTCCTTACTCAGCTTCTATGAGGTATCTGCCAGTCTCTGTAGCATCCTCCTTGAAAAGAGCAACATTGCTTGGCTGGGGATCTTAGATGATCTCAGGTAGTCCTTGATGACAATGTTTTATGGTGGAGGTGGAGGACTTGTGCCATGTATTATCAGCTGGACCTCGGGAAGGACCAGAGACTAAATTCAGCCTAAGGTCAAACATGGGCAGTCTGTCATACCAAGGTGAAGAACCTTTAATACAAATCTTACGCACTAAGACCCAGGTGGACTCCCTAGCTGACAGTACTTTTTGTGTGTTCTAATATTTTGTTGCAGGGAGATATAAGTGCTGTTCACACAACTCCACTGGAAGAGGACCAGTACAAGCTCACACGTGGCATCTCCTAGATTCTGATTTTTATGCCCATCACTGTTACTTATTTAATCTGTACCCTTTCATTATAATAAACCATAACCATGAGGATAGTAACATTGCCGAATTCTGTGAATCCTAGTAAATCAGTAAACCTCCAAGCACCAACAATTTCTCAACTTCACAAGTGCTATGAAGCCAGTGCTGGCCTCTGCTGAAAATGAGAGAGCTAATAAACGGCACATTTTCCTTGTGCTGCCAAATCACAGAAATTAAAGAAGCATTATATGGTGATAATTGTCTTAGGATTAAAGTTAAAATCCACTTAGAACCCTCTAGACTGATGTCCCCAGTGAATTACAGTTGGCTGAGAGCCTAACTGGCAGATGCACATAGAAAAGGGAACTTGTGTTTTGCACTGGGGCTTAGCGGGAAGCCTTCTGGTTTGAAGGCCTGCAGCAGAGAACGCTTCATTTCTATGAATACCTGAGAGGGACAATGCCGTGTGGTTTAGGGATTACTAGAAAGACAGAGATATAGCAGCCATCAACCACAGAAAAGATCAGACCTTTTATCCTGAAAGTTGAAGTCGCATAACATACTTCTGTCAATTGCCCAAGCTATAGTGTAAATGAATCATGAACTTATCTACCAATCAAGAATGATACAAACCCCCTTAAGAAGGATGGTACGGTACGTATAGTTTTAACCAATTTGACATTGATGGAACGTGATGGATCATAAAATCATATACAGTGACATCTAGGATATATTCTATTTCATAAGCTGCTATTGTGTGTGTGTGAGGTGGGTGTGCATGCACGTGTGTGCACATGTATGTGCTTGCATGTGCTTGAACTCAATTTTAACTTTCCTGTGACTCAGGCTGTAATTACATGGCTCCAGAAAAGGCTAATTAAAATTTCTAAATCCAAGTTGTCTTAGCGTGATGGCTGCAGATAATTTATGTTGCCAGGCAATCATAACAATAAAATTTGAGACATAATGATTGCTGACTCTCTATCAGGCACTCTGTTCGCTACTTTACACATATTTTGAAATTTGCCACTCAAAAATAGACTTATGAGGTAGTTACTATTATTAACTGAGGTTTACAGATAGAAAAATAGAGAAGTTGAATAACTTGTGCAGCTTAAAACACATGTCTGTCTCACTCTAAAGCTTAGACTACTGTTAAGCACAAAGCCTTGGTAACATTGTTATGAGCATACAGGGCAATTTTAGTTTGCTGAATGTGCCTACTGGAATAATCACACTGGATGACCCACAAATTCGTCAAGAATGAACCAAATACAGCCATTAAAATATTTCAAGTTTTGGGGCTGGAGCAGCAGCTCAGCAGTTGTTGCACTTGCCTTGCATGAGCAAGTCCATGAGTTCGAACCCCAGCACCACAAACACAACGATATGTTGGAGCACTGAAGGTCAAATGGGAAAAACAAAATAAAATTAATTCTCTGTCTTTCTCCCTCTCTCACTGACCCTTCTCTTTAAAGATATTTTAATTTTTCCAGAAAATTTATATATGTATATATGTATACATACACACATATATATTGTATATACATGGAATAATCATTTCTTTCCATATTGAACACACTCTCATACCCTATTGGGCAGAGCTCATAAGTGATACAAAGGTAACCATCACTTGAAATGCTCCCTTTCACAGGAGATCATAAACATTACTGAAGATTTGCATTAGGGTAATGAGAATGAGGATCCATAGCACTGACCTGTAAGAGCTGCTGTTACTTGGTCACTCACAGGGCCTGCTTCTCTGCTTTGCATTATCCGTGGATTCTCATTTCTAATCCTCAGTATCACACTGTAGATTAGATTCATTGTTTCAATTTTATCACTGATAAAACTGAGGCACAAAGAGGACAATTGACTTACCCCAGATCATGAAGGTGGATCCTCCTCATGTGCAACAGCCTCTGCTTAATCATGATGATCACACTCAGAAGCATTCTCCTGGTACGAGAGGAACTTGTCCTCTAGAAATGAAGGAGGACTGAGGAGGACTCAGACAAAGATATAAATTCAGTCCTTCAGAAAATTCTATGTTAAAAAGAAAAATCAAATGAGTTCATTGGTGATGTGTTGAATTCATCTCTTCATAATCTAAGTTAGTAAGAACTACATTTATTTTAGAAACTGGGGAGCTGGGCAAAAGGCTTTCCATATCAAGATTAATCCAGTGAGGCAGTTCCTGATAGGCAAATAGCAAGGACTATGGCTTTGTGTCATTGGAGAATGACCACCAGAGGCCTTGGCCTTCCTAAGTAAGAAAACGAATGTCCCTTTCTAATTGATCTCCTGGGCACTGTCTCGCTGCGGTTTTCTTTCATTCCTTATGCTGCCTTGCTATGGTAACTTGTCCACAGTGATAAGGGTTTGACACAAATATAATTTTATCCTCATTTGTCATAATTATACATTCTACATATTTGGATTCGCTTAACTATTTTTAAAATCCAAAATGTATGCTGGGTGATCCTCTGAGCACAAAGAGTATGAAGCTGAATAAGGTAAAATGCCTGCCCACAGGGAGTACATATGAAGTCAGGAGAAAAACAAAATGCAGCCAGAGCCCCAGAAATCACTGATGAGTAAGCTGAGAAAAGGTGTTTGAGGCAGAAGGCACCGCCCAGGTACCACACGAGGCAGGAAGGAACTCGATGAGCTTGCTGTGTAATAAGATTATGGTATTAATTATATCTGACTATTTACTTGCATGGCTGTCTCTGTAAGTAGAATGTTAGGGCACCTTGCTCATTTTTCATTCTTAGTGGCTAGAACAAAGTCTGGGTTATACTTGGCACCCCGTATATAAAAGTAGGTGAACTGGGACTCTTTGTCTAAAAGCTGTCCATCCACATGATATTTTTGAGCTATTAACGGTCAGATGAATAATCAGCTTACCCAGAACTCAGTGTCTCCTGATATATACTACATTTTCAACATTATAAAAACTACTACATTTAAAAAAATATTTCTGTTTCAATAAATTAAGGCAATGATTCAAATCTTAAAGGAAAGAGCCTCAGTCAAAACATTAATTCTGTTTTTTCCATAATCTTTTCCTGTCCTATTTAAAAGGATACAAGTAGATAGCAATGAGACTGAATTTCAAGGGAAAGCTGTTAGTGTTCGGTGCCAGCTAGATGACTGACATTAAATGGTGTGTAGAATCTCTTTGCATAGATCTTGTCCTAACGAGCTCCTTAGGGAGCATCCTCATTTAGGGTCAAGTTCTGTTACTGTGCTTAAGTTCTGCACTGTTTCCACCCATCTACATGCAGAACTTTGTGCTCTAAATTCCTCTGGGCCTTGGACTCTATTTTTATCTATTCTACAGCATGGTACATGGAAAACTCATTATTTTTTTACAGTTTTCTACCACTAGTAACTATTTTAGTGATGAAGATGCAGAGACACCATTTTCTTTATTGATAAAAATTATCATTTCATCTTCCTAAGTCCTTAGAAGGGCTGATTTGTATTGTTTTTTTGGCTTGCGATCGGAGTCCAACTGCTCAGGATTCAGGAAAACAAAACAAAAACAAAACATTGTCTTCGTTGACAGTAATTTGGAAGGGAAATTTCATGTTTATGGTACATCTTTGCAGAACCAAATAAACTCATAAGCAGAAAGTCGTAAAATAAGCTTAATAAACCCTCATACTGATGCAAAGTTAACCTTGGTCATTTGGCAGTTAGATAAAAAATTCAGCTCACAAAACAGCATTTTGGCTGCAATCAATGCTTATGAAAACCACGAGCAGTCTGTGTAAACCCTGCTGGATTTGGCAACCCCCGGCCTCAGCTGTGACTCCTGAGCATAATAAATGCATTGGTTTGAATTCCCCTGCCTGTTGTATGTGAGGTTTGTCTGGAGCTCATTCAGATTCATGATGCACTTCAAGACAGAATTAAGAGAGGAACTGAAGGAAAGAAGAAACTCTTCCATTGCAAACCCTTTTATTGGAGCGTGGTCCTGGTAGGTGATTGCTGGGCACGCAAAATTTTCAGAAATGAAAATAACATTCTGGCGTCATTTGAGGTTACAGCCCCTCTAAATGACTAAGGACTTATCAGAGCCTATATTGGATGAAACCTTCATCCTTTATGAAAAGAGAATCATCTGGTCTTCTGTTTCTGAAACAGACTAAAGATTACTCATTTAATTCTCCACAATTATAGCCATCTAATCCTTTGAAATCTTGGAAAGGACTCAATGATGACAGGACTAACACACATCCATATGGAAGAGCTCAGTATTTAACAATTGCCTGTGTTCCCTCACTGAAAGGTTACTAGGAGTTAATGCACAGCACCGATAACCAACAGTGTGGGTATCAACTTGATATCTGGGCAAAGGGTGAAAACAGGAAATACACAGTATTGTTTTCAGCTAGGATTTGAATAAAGGGAACATTATTCAAAAAGCAAAAAACAAAACTAGATTCCTTAGTAATCTTATCAATGGAACATGAACAGCTGTAATGCGGCTCCCCTTAACGAGGCCTTTCTAGTCAGATGAAAAGGTCATTATTTTTTGTGGATGAAAGAAAACCCAAGGCAAATTGGCTATATTTTAGCTTGAAGTTCTGAAGAGGAGGGCTAATGAAGCTCTCCTTCCGTCTCCCTCGCTCCGCTCCCAAACCCTACTCCCAACGCCTCCCGCTAGCCTGAGCGATGCCCCAGCATCCAGTGGAGGAGGAGGGTGTGAGGCCAAGCGCCTGACTCACCACTGCTTATTTTGTATACTTTTCTTCTAAAGTGTCTTAAAATATGTTCTAGACTTCTTGAACCTTTAAAAAAATGTTAAGCTTAATGTATTGAATAGCAAGAAAGCACCACATTCAGATTTAAGAGACTGAGATTCTCATATTCAGTGAGCCTGAGTCTTTCCTGTGAAAGTTGAAGACAATATTTGGCTCATATCAAGAAGCAGTTAGAAGAGCCAATGTGAGATAGATATGCTGTGAACTGCAAAGTGTGACATAAATCCCGTCTTTATTACTGTCAGCATCCAGTCCACAGACCAGAAGATGCACGATGTGTGACTGGGCAATTTTCAACTCCCTTTGTGTTTTTATGCTCTGCTTCCTGGAATATTATTATCATTCCTCCCTCTTTCCATTTCAATTTTATACATTTAAGCACACTTTTCTCAACTGTTGTTTCATAATGACTCACTGACGTTTTAAAGTCATTTCATCCCATTCTGATCATTCCTGCCTCTTTCATGCTTCATAATTTACTGCTAGGCTAAATATTGCCTTGCATTATTCAATAGGTTTGAATTGCTCATATAGTTTCTATAATAATTTTTGCAAACTGGGGTATTTCATTTCTATTCTGCTGATAAGAATGTGGACTTAAGATAATATTAGGCAAATTTGACTTCTGTGTCAGAATGTCTTACCACAAGTCCAATTTGGCTTCGGTGCCCTAGAACCTATGTGTTGACCTCTGCATACTTGGTGTGTTGAGCTTGGTTTACCATGTCCCAATCTTTCCTCCTCACAAGATAACCATGTCGTTACTCATCATGTGTTTACAACTAGGATCTTGATTATTTTAATTGACTCAAGTAAGATAGATTTGAATAAAAATAATTTTTCATTTTCAAAATAAGTTGGAAGATTAAAAAAAGATATTTGTAAATGGGGAGTAATTAAAAAAAAGATAGTATATTCTTTTACTCAACTTGTGCTATAAAGTTGAATATGAGGGAGGAATGTCTTCAGTTATAAAAAGTGACTATATTGCCAAAGCAAAACAAACAAACAAAAAAGGGCTAGAATGGTGGCTCAGCATTTATGGTGCTTGCCTGGCACGTGTGAGTACACGGGTTCAAACCCCAGCACCCACATACACAACTAAGTATCAGAGCAATGAAAGCCATGTGAAAAACTCAATGAGAATTGATTTTCTCCCTCTCTCTCTCTCTCTTTCTCTCTGTCCTTCTCTCTTAAAAAAAAAGAAAAAGAAAAAATAAAACACTGTGTCCATTAAGCAGCAAAATATTGCATGTAAAGCAGTGTTACTGGAAAGAATGCTCCGAGGAGATACTGCTTCATTTGTCAGTGTTGCAATCAGGTCTCTTTGCAATGAGTGTGGTTGTGGTTACACAGAGGTTTATATTCAAATGGCTCCCTGGAAATTAAAAATGTTGAACTGAAATTACCATTTTTTCATCAGGATCCCGAGGCACAAAACTTACTATTGCTTTCTAGCAGCCCTTGTCCCTGTTCAAGCTTTTGAATAAATTTGCAAACATCGTACAGTTGCCATTTTTGGTAATTATAGAGCCTCAAAGTGCTGGAAAGAGGTAGCACTTAATAACACACATTATAAAAGCAGGGTAACTTAGGCAATAAAAACATCGATTAACAGGCACCATTGTAAAGGGAGCTGCACAGTGGGACACTCATATGAATCAGAATAGATTTAGTGTATAGATTTATGCCAACTGTAAAAAGGTTACAAACAACAGCAGGAGAAACAATATGTTACACAGGGTGAAAAGCTGAAATATGAAATAGAACATACTCTTAACAGATTTCATCACAATTCTTCTACAGGATGATATAACGATGTAACTGGATGACTCTAGAACAAAAGAATTACTTTGTTTTCCACTGCAATATGTTCTGATAATGAAACATGAAAAATTGTCCATATCTGATTTTAATTGAATTCTAAGATGTTAATTTGGTGTCATGTGTATAATCTCATATCAAGTGTTTAACTGTCTTGACCAGTTTGAATTTATATGTTTTTTTAAAGGATTTTTATTTCTCTTATCTTAAAAATGTTCAAGATAATACTTTTGTCTCTTAGGTAAAACTCATCTAATCTTTAAAAATTAATGTACTAGATGTACATGGATGCAAATTTGATAGTAAAGAATTTCCTAGTACACGTGGCATCCTCAGCAGTGCGGGTTTGCAGTGGAAAACAACAGGAATACTCAACTTCCTGTCGGAAAGCCCCAAGTGGACTACGGATGCTCAGAGGTGGTTAGTAATTTCTTCATGTTATATGAAACAAGGGTTTGTAGTCATCTCAGAAGTATTTGTATAGAAAAAAAAATTTTTGTCAGTAGTGCCTTGATTTCCATATAATAAAATTAGTCTTTAAAAGTTCTCCAAAGTTAGCTAACCAGTGGTTTCCAAGTGTTCTTATTTTTTAGAGAAACAACCATCTTTTATTATAGCTAGGTGAACCAGTTTTTGCTATAGCTAGCTTTAATTTCTTCAGCATGTCTCTATATATACTTACATAAATGTATATTAATCTCTGTAATTTTACAGTGCCCATGTCCCTGCCTACTCCATCATCAGCAGTAGAAACTACATCTTTGGTCAAATTCACTTTAATTCTTGTTCCCTACCTTCAAACTACATCCAGTCAACTATGATGTAATATATGGTAATCCCCAGCAATGCTGATATGCTCTGTAAATCAATACTGTTTCCATTATAATCCTGCCATCTCTACTGGCCATCCACGCTACTCTCCTATACTTTCAAAGTTGTTGTTTTTTTTTAAATAAAGAGAGAGGGACAGTGAAAGAGAGAGAGAGAGAGAGAGAGAGAGAGAGAATCGGTTTTATTAGTTGTTCAGGTGGCTTTTGTTGCTCTGATGCTTCATTGCGTATGTGGTGCTAGGGTTTGAATTCACATTCTTGAGCATGCCAGGGAAGCACCATAACCGCTGAGCCACACCTTCAGCCCCATACTTGCAAAGTTTTGAAGTTATATTTTGTTGGCTTCCAGGAGGTTTCTCCAGGAAAATACTTGTTCATCTCATATTGTTTTTCTGCAAATGCAGCCACAAGTCCCTCCTTAATTTCTAAAGCATGACTAACTGCAGGATGCAACATTTTATCAGTTTCCTGTGATATAATTTATATATTACAAAATTCACCAATTTTAAGAGGCTTGATAAGCTTTATAATATTTACAGAATTGGACAATTATCAAAATTTAACTTTAGAACATTTTCATATTTAAAAAAAGAAATCACCTGCACATTTACAGATATTCCCTACTTCCACAACAGCCCCAGACAAATACTAATCTACTTTCATCTCTGTATATTTTTCTTTTCTGGATATTTTATATAAATGGAATAATTCAATCTGTGTTTTTTGTGTGTAATTATTTTCACTTAGCATAATGTTTTTGAAATTTATCAATGTTGTAACATGCATCAGTACTTCATTCTTTTTTTTAAGAGAGAAGGACAGATTGAGAGAGAGAGAGAGAGAGACAGAGAGAATCAGTTTTTATTGAGTTTTTCACATGGCTTTCATTGCTCTGACACTTAGTTGTGTACGTGGGTTGCTGGGGTTTGAATCCATGTACTTGTGCATGCTGGGCAAGCGCCGTAACCAGTGAGCCACAGCACCAGCCCCCCCAGTACTTTATTCTTAATATTGTTGAGTAACAATCCACTGTGTTGGTATGACACATTTTGTTTATCCATTCGTAGGTTGCATATTTTATTTTTTAAAGAGAGAGAGACAGAATCAGTTTTATTTATTTATTTTCATCTGGTTTTAGTTTCTCTGACACTTAGTTGTGTAAGTGGTGCTGGGGTTTGAACCCAGGTCCTGTGCATGCCAGGCAAGTGCTCTACTCCTGAGCCTCCACTCTAGCCTCGGTTGCACAATTTTCAAGACTTCATTGAAGAGGGATTTTCACTTGTGTCATTCCATAAAATTCGAGACTTAATTAGAAGATGTAAAATTCCGTGCTTTTATTATAATGTCATTGTTTAATCTTATGTTATGTATGCCTAAAGAAAGAACCAATTAGAAAAAAAAGTACATAATATGCCTCCCACCCTTGCAAACAAATAGAAACAAAGCAAATTGGAACCATTGTTTTCAAACACTGGACAACAGTCTCATAAGACTACAACACCTGAAAGCAGGGACAGTAATGAAGTGCACTCTGTGATGGCCCTGATTTTTTATCTGTAGGTAATTTTCAGACTGTGACCAAATAAAGGGAATTCAAACTCAGCATAGCAGTCTGAGTTGAATAGGTAGAGAAAAAGTAAAGGAGGCGTAAGCAGCTATAATTTATAGGAAAGAGTATTGAGGAGAAGTAAGCTGTGCATAAAAATATCGCAGTAATCTTCTTATAATCTCTCTTGAATGTTTTGCAGAAGGGTAAAATGAAAACTTTATGAGGTAAGACAAAAAATTATAACCTGGGAGCTACATATGAAACATTTCTCACAGTTTATACAGGGCTGGGATATGTTTAAATTCTTACCAGCCAGAATTGAAACAATTCATTAAATAGCACATATATTAAGATGCAAAAGTTCATGCTACAGGAATAAAGCTAAACCAGCCTTCGTGTAAGTGCTATTCTGGATCCTAAGTAACAAATCATAGAAAAAGCCCTGAAAGGATCAGTTTGAACCAAGAGTGTAGTAACTACAGCCCAAATATAATTCAGTGTTCTTTAAGGGAACATAATTTAATCTAGACACTCAATAACATAATGCACAATGACAAGCATCCAATTAATAATTTCTAGACACATAAAGAGAAAGGAAAATGATTATGAATCAAAATCAAGATTAAAAAGTCAATTAATAGAAACAGAACTAGGAATACAAGATATGATGAAATTAGTAAGCAAAAACTTTACCAGTTATTGGAAATACACTCAGCACTTTAGAGAAAATGCTAATGAAGAGAAAAAGGAAGTATACATAAGAAATAAATGAATCTCCTAAGGCAGAATATAAAATACCACAAGATAATAATTGATGGATAGACTAAATAGCAGTATGGAAAAAAATCAAGTTCAAGGCATAGTAATAGAAACAGAAATATACAAATGAACCATAGAGATTTCAAAAAATAAAAAATATAAAATTCCAAATGAGCAGTGTTTAAAACAACATTAAATTGTCTATTAGCTGTAGACTTATTCTTTTCAGAAGGAAAGGGTAAAAACATTTGAAGAAATAATTGTCATAAAGGTTGTAAATTCAATGAAAATTTTAAACCACAGATCAATGAAGGTCAATAAAAGTTAAGCAGGACACACACACAAAAGAGTGGAAATTTTTCATTAGGAGAAATTCTTCAGCTGAGAGAAATGACAACAAATGGAAGACTGAATAGTGCCAGAAATGCTTAATCTGTAATCATGAAATATTTTTCCTCATTTTAAAAATTCTTCAAAAGATAATGGAGTATTTAAAACAAATAACAGTTGATTTTAGGTTTCAAAACAAAGTTAGATATATAATGTACAAGAACTGTAGAAAAAGGCTGGGGGAGCATGTATATTTCTCCTATGTAGAATATAAGATATAAAAAGGAAGAATTTGAAAAGTTAAAGATGCATATCACAATAATCATAAATTAATCAGTCAAAGAGTATGGTTTTAAACTAATAATGGACATAAAGTACAATACTAAAAAATGCTAAATTAAGCAAAATAAGGCAGAAAAAGAAAAGGATTAAAGGATAGATGAAGCAAATAAATGCCTAGCATGATGGAGTTACGTCTAAACATTTTAATAATTAGACACATGTAAATGGTATAACCACTCAAATTAAAAGGTGTAGCTTATCAAACTGGGTAAAAATTAAGAGCTACTTACATATTTTCTACAAGAAACCGACTTTTGATATGAAGGCAAAAAATAGTCTAAAGAATGGAAAGAGGCACACTATGGAAATTACTAGTCAAAAGGAAGGTGGCATGACATTATTACTATCAAACAGACTAGACTTCAAAACATGAAGCATTTTCAATAATTAAGTAAAACCCCTCAACAATAAATGCTACTTCACCAAAAAGCACAGGTATCCTAAATATGAATGCACCTAATTACAAAGCTTCCAAATTTCTGTAGCAAAACTGATAGGATTGAAAGGAGAAATAAATAGGAAAATTCATTATTAAAATTAAAGATTTCCATACTGCACTTTAAAAAATTGAGAAAGAAGTAGACTTAAAATCAGTATCAATCTTGTGAGTTAAACTAGCAACCAACTTGATGTAACTGACCTTTCTACCATGCCAAATATCATGATGCACATTCCTTTTCAACATTCAAGGTAAATTTAGCAAGATAGTCCATGTTCTAGAACATAAAACAAGTCTCAATACATTTAAATGTCTGAAAATATAGAATATTCTCCAATACAGTGGAATTAAATTGGAAATATTGAATAGAAACATGTAAAAATTATAAACAGAAATTAAACATCTGTTCTAAGTAATTTATAGGTAAAAATTAATAAGGGTACTTAAAAGACTTTGAAGTTAATTGTAGCAAAAACATAAAATATCAAAATATGTGGGAAAAAGATAAAGCAATGATTGAAAGAGAATTTATAGATTTACATGCTTAGACTTATGTTAGAAGAAAAGAGATCTAGAAGTCAAGGACTTAAGTTTTCACCTCAAGATTCTAGGAAGAAAAGAAAATTAACCAAAAATTAAATTTAAAAATGATACTAAAAGAGAATAAACTCGTGAAATAATAAGTGAAAAATAATAGGTATCAATTGATAAATGCCAACACTAATTATTTGAGATGAATGGTACTGATAAGCATTTAAACCTATTGAAGAGATATAGAGAGATGGAAAGAGAGAGAATACACAGTTTACCAAGATAATGTGTGAAAGAGGAGATGCACCTATTGATTATGCATATATTTGAAAGGTAATGAAAAATCTGATACTAATACATTTGACAGTTTACATGATTAACAAATACCTTCAAGGGCGCACATTAGAAAACCTATTCAAGAAGTAGAAAAATCTGAATAGCCTTTGTCAACTTAAAAGTTTTATTTTGTATTTAAAAAATCTTTTCAGAAAAAAACACCTCAGAAACAGATGATCTTACTGTTGAAGTCTATTCAAAATTGATAGAAAAAAATAGGATCAATTCTATACAAACTTTTATCTTCCTTCCTTCCTTTCTTCCACTTCACTTACCAGGAAAAAAATGTAATCCTGAAAGGCAAACAAACCCCAGTGACTTACTTCCTGCAGCCATACCCTGTCTTCAGTTACTGGCCAGTTAATCCACATCAATGGATTATCTGTGAATGTTAAGGATCTCATAATTTAGTAATTTCTGAACATTCTTGCATTGTCTCACATATGAAGTTTGGGGGACACTTCATGTCTAAATCATAACAACATAAATATAACAAATCATGAAAAATCTGATTTATCTATAGATTATAAGGTTGATTTAGCATTTAATAATTGCTCTAGCAATTAATCTATCAACAGCATAAAGAGGAATAACTATAAAATATCTCCACAGAGGGGAAAAATGAATATCTAACAAAATTCAATGAACATTCATAATAGATATTTCTCAAGAAATTAGAAATAGAATGGAATTTCCTTAGTCTGATAACAGGCACTTGATTTATAAAAACAGCTAATGTCATACTAAATGATAAAAGCTTAAGTGTTTTCCTAAAATTGGACCTAAGTGAGAGGATGTCCACTCTCACTACTTCTGTTTAACATTATGCTTGTTTTCCTAGCCAGAAGAAAGAGGTATATAAAATAAAACACATATAGATTAGGAAGGAAAAAGTAATGCTACCTTTGTTCCCAGATAGCATGTTCATGTATAAAGAATAACCTAAGAGATCTTCAGAAAAGCTTTTAGAATGGATAAGGAATTAATAAGGTCTCAGCATAAGAGTTCAATAAACAATTGAGTGTGTAAATATTAGCATTGAATGACTGAAAAATAAACTTTACAATATTTTCTTTGAAAGAACATCAAAAGCACAAGATACCCACTGATAAATTTAATAAAGTAGATGATTAAAACTACAGAATATTACTAACTGAAATTCATGAAAAATAAATGGAAAAATGTAACACGTTCATAGTTCAGAGGACTTAATATTAAGATGTTAATTATGCAAAATTCATATACAATCAACACAGCTGCAATCAAAACTCCAGCAGATTGCTATTTGTAATTTAGAACTCAACAGATTGATTCTGAAATATATTTGGAATAGCATTGTTAACTGTTTTGGTATGTGGTCTCCCTGATGTTTCCTCAACCTGCACACTCCAAAGAACTATTCCAGGAGAA
The DNA here is from genome assembly GCA_004027875.1 of Aplodontia rufa. Taxonomy (NCBI): domain Eukaryota; kingdom Metazoa; phylum Chordata; class Mammalia; order Rodentia; family Aplodontiidae; genus Aplodontia; species Aplodontia rufa. The sequence continues at coordinate 46,411 of PVKS010010855.1, forward strand.
GGAAATCTCCCTACCCTCTCTATAGACACCCTCGATTATATATTAATTGGGCAGAAACCCTCTGATGGCATTAAACCACATTAAGCGTGAAAGAGATTTACAAGGATGCCAGATATATTTACATTTTGTAAGAAGATGAATTGGTGGAATTTTAAGAATGTGACAAGATTGACTTAAAAATTCTGATAGCGTGTCTGTGGTTGGTTTGCCTAAGGAGATGCCATTCAGATCATTGCAGGTTGAGAATAGTCCACAAGGGCAATCTCTCTGCCTGTATTTCAAGGGATCTTTACTTTCTTCTTAGACTACAGATCCTCTAAAAACTTCCAAAAAATAAAGCATAAAAAGCAAAAATTTTAAAAATGAGAAAGAGAAGAAAAAAAATTCCTCCCTAGGCATTAGAGGCTATTTCTGAGGATTGTAAGAGGGATGTTTGTAAGAGGAAGAAGTGTTTACATTACAAAAAACAATTCTCTACAATATTTCATCATTAATAACTGTGGCTCCTTTCTAGAACAGCAAAGGCAGACTTCATTAACATTCCTCAATCCTGCTGAGTTTCTCTTATAGCTCTCAGCAGTCATTCACATTTCCAAAAAGCTTGAAGGTCAAAATTGTACATCTCCATGTGTCAGAATCACTTCATGACTTCAACTTACATTCAGACCACGGCAGTCTCCATTCTTGCTTTTGAAACAGAAACCCAGCAAGGTCTCACTCTTTGGTAATACCAGTCATGCTGGTAAGGCGATGGATATTAAATCTGTATTCATTCAGTCCAATTAAAAAGGTTTATTTATTGAAGAACTAAAGAAACGATGTACCAAGATGTGATTGTGGGATTCAGGTGATTACTTAATTTGTAATCTCTGACATTTTATTCAACCTAATTCAAAAGAGACTCTAAACAAACTTTTGAAGGAAATAAACGTGTAAATTAGAGGTAAAAATTCCTCCAATTATGTTTTTTTTAATTTTAGAAAAATTTGGATTCACAGAAAAATTGAGGTGATCATACAAAGTTCCAACATACTCTATATCCAGTTTCTGCTATTATTAGCATCTTATATTAGTATGGTACATTTGTTATAAGTAATGAACCATGATTAACTAAAGACTATATTAAATTTTTCTTAGTTTTTACCTAATGTTATTTTTCTCTATCAGCATCCTATCTAGAATACTACATTACATTTAGTTGTCCTATCTTTTTAGGTTTCTTTCAACCATGACAGTTTCTCAGAACTTCCTTATTTTGATGATTTGGAAAGTTTTGAGAAGTATTGATTAATTATTTTATAGGATCTTTCCTAATTAGGATTTTTTCCTTTTTTTTCCCCATGAGGTTATTACGTTTGTGGGAGGAAAACTACTGAAGAAAAATGCCAATTTAATCATACTACTTCAATGGTTCACATTATCACCTTGTCTTACTACTAATGATCTTAACCCTGACCACTCAGCACAATGTTGGGCAGGTCTTTCCACTGTACGTGTTCCATACTGTATTTTTTTTTTTAAGAGAGAGACAGAATCAACTGTATTTAGTTTTGTATCTGGCCTTTGTTTCTCTGACACTTGGTTGTATGTATGGTGATGTGGTGCTGGGGCTTGAACCCGGGTCCTCCCACATGTCAGGCAAACATGGTACCACTGAGCCACCACTCCAGCCCTCCATGCTGTAATTTTTTTGTTTATAGATTTTCATACTGTACAGTCCACATACAAGGGGTGGGAAGTGATGGTCTATCTCTTTGAGGAAAGGTTACTAATTTACATTTGTTAGGAATTCTTTTGCACAAGTTATTTCTCATAATATCTCTTCTTTATTCAATAATTTATGTCAGTGTGGACTCATTCATTTTATATTTTGTGTTATAATCTAGTACTATATTATTAATTTTATTGCTAAAACTACTCTAGCCTTGGTCACTGAGAGCTCTTTTAATAGTGTCCTATATCCCTTTGACACATCCATATTCCTATTTTTTTTTTGCACTTCCTTACTTTCAGGCACTATATGAAGTTCAAGATTCATCTTGTATATTGCCTACCCTGCAGCTTTAGAATCACCCATTTCTCCAAGAACCTGTTTTTGTTGTTATTTACTTGTTAGTTTGCTTTTGTTCTGTTTTGTAATTAGAGAAAATGGCATTAGAAACTAATACCAAGGTTCGAGGGAAACTGCCTAAATTTTTGTAATATTGTTTTTCTCCAAATGACTGAAAGGACACTATGCATTCCTGTTTTAGCAGAGGTTATCCAGGGTTATTTAAAAGTATTTTGAATATGGCACCTAAAGGAGAGCGCCATCAAGTAACAACACATCATTGTTTCCAATGAATAATAAATGTATCCAATATCAACCAGGTTTTGGTCATTTTTATTCCTTTATGGTGGATGCAAGTAATGCAATAGGAAGTTTAAATGTACACAGTTTATAGAAATTTAAAATCAATCAACACCTTAGAGCAATGCTTTCAAAATCTTAATGTGACTACTAATTACTCACAATTGATTTAAAATTCAGGTGGTTCTGGGGCAGAAACCAAGATTCTAGCCCATACTTTTAAAAGAAATGTGTTAGAGCTGACATTGGCAGATTTTATTCTGTGAAGGGCCAGATAATAAATTTTGGAGGGTTTGTGGGCCATATGGTCTCTGTGACAGCTACTCAACTCTGCCGTCATAGTGTTGTAAGCAATATATAAAGAATGAGCATGGCTGTGTTCCATAAAACTTTATTTATGGACACTGACATTTGAATTTCACATAATTTTCACACATTAAAAAATACTTAGCATTAGGTCCATACAAAACAGTTGGTAGGCCTCAGATTGCTGTCTTTGGAACAGTGACTCAAAACTTGATCGATAAGTTTAAAGAACCGTTTAAAGAACAGTTGTGTGGATTGCATCCCAAGTGTTTGCCACAGCAACCGAACTTTACAGATCTCCACAGAGGATTCTGATTCAGGGCCAGGTTTGAGAGCACTGCTACAGAGGGTCATGCCGAGCTGCTTGCCAGCTGTAGCAATCCCTTCTGCTTTCACACTTAAGGTGAAAAGAAGCTCATGTCCTGGAAAAACAAATTCCACTTTATGTATATTCTAACAATTGTTGCCAGGGTTTTTTCCTACCACTGTGCCAAAATTGGCCTCCTTGTAGCTTCTACTTAATAGTTGCCTCTTCCTTCCAAAGCCACATGGTAAACATTTAACTATCCCGCTTCATAACACTGCTTCAAAAGTATTTGAAGAATTCTATCATCATATTACCTTCAAATCTTATATCTTATCTTACATATTGAAACATCCCCATATTCTTTAAAAGATTTTTATGCAATACGTTTCTAGCTTCCTAGCACTCACGATGCACTTCTCTGGACACATTATGTGTTCTATTTTTCCTCGTCACTTAATGTACCCAGGATATGTATAGTATGACTCACATAATCTCAGAATATTACTCCATTGGTTTGATGATTTGTTCTCTAGTAATGCCAGTTGAATTTTCATCAGTTTCTTCTATTTGGCAGTTGAAGTTGAAGTTCACATTACCAATTTACATTGAATCTGGTACCAAAGTTGCCATGATTTTTTCAGTGATACTGAAGTTCGTTCTTTATCTGGTAGAGGTGTTCTGAATGTAGGTGCTGCATTCCATTTTTATCCTTGTGGGATGTCTTTGTGTGTGTGTATATATATATATATATATATATATATATATATATATATTTAAGAAAGAGGGAGAGAAAAAGAGAGAATCAATTTTATTTAGTTTTTTATGTGGTTTTCATTGCTCTGACATTTCGTTGTGTACGTGGTGGTGGGGTTCGAACTTACATCCTTGAGCATGCCAGGCAAGTGCCCTAACTGTTGAGCCATTGCTCCATTCTTCTTCATGTATTTTTAGCTTACTATTTCTGCAATTAACTTTTTTCTGCAATTATTTTTTTAAAAAATGATCAACTACATTAAATTGATGTGATAACTCCCAATTTATTTATGCTTCTTTTTATCCCTAGATTTTGCTAATCTCTCCTCTAGGCTTGATGGATGTGACTCATTTTAGGCAAGGAATAAAAGAAAATGGGGGAGAGGCTGAAGCAGTGGCTCCATGGTTATGGTTGGTTTCTGGCGTTTACTGTGTTTGCCTAGCAGCCCAACCCAGGTCAGCAGAACGGCCCACCCCGCAGTGTTGATCCAAAGAATTATGAGCTAATAAATGCTTGTTGATTTAAGCCACAAAGTTTTGGGATGATTTTTTTTACATACATCAAAAACTTATTTATACATCTAACATACTAATTATTCTTTTTATATCACTTATAAATTTGGTCTGTTATGGTCAAATTTTTGAGTATATTTGATTGAAAAAAGAACTGAGACAATTTTAATGTTGAATTGGTCAAGCCTCCACATTCTAATCACTTTACATGCAGCTCACCATTTACAAAGGAAAAATTGTATTAGAATGAAAGAATTAGGTTGAGATTTTGACATTTTCTGCTTTCTGATTAGTCTGGAAGATTACGCTTCATTTCCTGATGTCATAGTAATACTTTTGTCCAGAATGTTTAAAGCATTGCAAATGAAAAACAAACAAACAAAAAAACTACAAAATAGCTAAAGCTGGAGCAGTGGCTCAGTGACTGAAGCTCTTGTTTGTCGAGGATGAGGGCGCCAGTTCAAATCCCAGCACCACATACGCAAGTGTTGGAGAAACAAAGGCCTGATGAAAAATTAATAAAAATTGATTCTTTCTCTCTCTCCCTCTTTTTTTTTTAAAGGTCAGGCTTTTCTAAGAAAGTTCAGTCATGTCATATAAAACACAAATGGATTCCAATGCAGTGTGGAAAGATTTTTCTCTCCCTATTTTTTCATTTTTTACTTTAAATCTATATATTTGTTTTTCCTCCTGAGGCCCCCTAACTATTGCTAACAGTCTGAAATAGAAGTGCTGAAATCTGGAGTTTAAGGGTTGGGAAAGGAATGAAAAAGAAAAGAAAAGAAAAAAGAAACACAAACATTTCCTGTATGATTAGTAGCAGGAAATACCAGAAATCTCTTCCAAAATATTCTTTTCCATGCAGATTTTATTTTTCCACTTTTTTTTTTATAAAAGTGACATATCTGCTTCAGTGAATTTACTTCTTTTATATTTGATATAATTGCTACACTTAAAAAAGTTATAAAGCCTTAGAGCAACTTTGAGATAATCAGAGACAGAAAACCAGTGATCTTATGACAAGACCCAATAATGTGGTAGAAAGAATACTCAGTAAGGAAACAACCCTGGAAGGATTGCTTTGTATTCAAATTACTAGTTCTGTGACTTTGGGAAATTTAACTTTTGAATTTTTCTTTCTTTGTATATAAAATAGGTATGATAACAATAGTTTTTTTTTAGATTTTTGTGAGATAAAATATGAATATTGTGATCAATAAACAATAGTTATTTAAAAACTAATGAAAGAGTGGATATCTAAGGAACATTTAAAGTGGACCAGGTACTACACTGGGGAGATGGCTTAAATGTTATGTTAAATCATGACATCAGGAACCCCTTATACTCTGTTGACCACTATGTGCAACTTCCATTTCTGGCCCAAGGTGTCTGTTGGGAATTCACTGTAACTCATTACAGCATCTTTGCTCATAGTAGCTAATAAAAAGGGGAATGTCATTTCCCTCCCCCCATTTAATAACATTTCCATCTTTCTTATATGGCCACATTTAGCTAGAAAGGAGGCTGGAAAATGTAGTTTCTACTGCAAACAGCCATGTACCCAGTTAAATATTGGTGATTCCATTACTGAGAGGAAAATGGAATTTGGAGGGACAGACTAAGATTCTTGCTACAGATGTTTAATCCATTATTTCCTCAAAAATTGTGGTGTGAATGTGTATTTTAAATGCACTCATTCCAGTAGATGAAGTGTAAGAAAAGGAAGGAGGAATACCATTGAAAAATTCTACCCAATTGCAAGTTTTTTTAATAGTAATCCCAAGAAAATGTGTATTAGAAACCAATCTTGTTAGTAATCTGAATGTTAACACAATGTAGACATTCGTATCTTTTTCATCCTTCTTTAACTGCTAAAGATAGTAGTATTGCCATGACATCCAAGTATGATTTACCTTTCCACTCTAGAATTTAAAAATTTATCATTTAAATTAAGCCTTCTCTCTTGATGGATCAAGGAAATAGATTTGAAGGGCAGCCTCAGGGAAGACTGGATGAAAAGATAAAACAATTAGCTTCTACTTTCATTAAAAGTCATGCTTAAAATTTCTCAGTTCATTTTCACATTTGTTCTGGGTTTTGATACAGTGTCAACATGTCCTTCAAAGGTTTATACGTTGGAAGCTTGGTCTTGAGTGTGGCGATGTAGAATGTATGAACATTTATTACAATAAAAAAAAGCAAAGTAATACAATTTGTTTTCTTTTTTCTTTCCAGATTGTTGTACTTTGTTCCCTAAGGCTTTCTAATTTCCTGATCTCAGAATTTAATATTCCTACTTTTTAAAAATTTCATAATATATGGTAGTAAATGCTATGTACATGGTATTTAGTGACAAGAGTTCACACATTTCATTCATAAAAACAATAATTGTCTTAAAAATTCTTATGATGTATTATAAATATCTCTATCAGTTTCCTAGGGCTATCATAACAAATTACCACAGTGTTTTTGGTTTAAAGAAATAGAAATTTGTCATAGTTCTCAAAGTCAGAAGTTCAAAATTGGGGTGTTGGCAGTATTGGTTTCTTTTGGAGATTCCAAGGGATTATCTCTTCTGTGCTTCGTTCCAGTTTTTAGCAGCTGCCGGGGATCTAGCTCGCTCTTTGGTATCTGACTGCATCACTCTTCTCTGCCTCCATCTTCACTTTGACTTCTCCCTGAGTGTCTAATCTCTCTTTGGTGCTCTTTGACAAGGACAATTTTTATGGCATTTAGGGTCCACCTGAAAAAATTCAAAAAAGTCAAACCAATCATGACACAAACCTTAATACATTTGCAAAGCAGAGGAAAATTTACAAGTTTTGAGGATGAGGTTTTGAGGTCTTTGGGTGCTCATTGTGCACACTATTACAGTAATTCAGAAATGTTTGACTCAAAGTTTTACAGTCCTACAATACTAAAGAGTTACAGTGTTCAACTCTTTGTAAAAGATATAACAAGCATTACATTTGGTAGAATTTTTCACTTTATGAAAATTAGAATAAAGTGTATTTTCCATATAATACTTATTCACCAACATGTATCATCCCTGTGTGATGAAAGAAGTCTTTGTATCGAGTGTCTATAAATAGACAGTTACTGGGGTCAAGGATGGAAAACTTAGCAAAATTTCTGAAATAATTATATATTTTAACAAAAATGTGCAAGTATAAATATAATACAATTACGACTTCTTGAAAATAACAGGCTATTTGATTAAGTTGACTTGAGTTTTTGCCTGTTAGTTGATATATCTAGACTTAGCAGTTGCACAATTTTATATTGGAGACTATTTTGACTATGACGGCTCTGGGAAATGGCAAACAAGGTTTTTCATATTCACTTTATATTCAATTTTAATTATTTCCAGCATTTATTAATTCTTCCTTAACTTCTCTTTCAAAATGTTTCTTTTCCTATTCAAAGATGATGATGAAAATGTAGTTTTTGAATAGGAATTATTTTTGCAGCAGCTATTTTGATTAACTGTACAAAAAGAGAAAGAAGCAAAGAGTTCAATGAGAGAGATGTGTTAATTCAGGCAAGAGATAACCTAGGGTGAACCAGTCTTTTCATTATAGATTGGGGGCAAAGGGCACACTTTAGAGATAAAGTGGAAATATGAAAAATGAAATTGCTGAACACCTGTGATAAGAACAGAGAAAAATTACGTGGTTCAAGGATAAATTAATATGTATTTTCTTTTTTAGCGCATTTGTCCCTGTCACAGACCAGACTTGAGGTTAGTCTCTATGCTGCTGACAGTTTGGTTTACACCAAGATGCTATGCTTGGAATACTCAACTGAATGACTGTTCACAGCACTGTTCTCATTCCACACACATAGTGTAAATAATTTACCTTGGTGAGAGCTACAATTAACAGTATTATCACTTATTAATAAAATTCAGTAACTTTTTCAGTAATATTTACAGTTCAATGTTGTTCTATAAATAAATTTCCTTAAAAACATAAAATAAGAATAATGACAGGTAAGTTTAAATGGTTAAGATATTGCTGAATCTTGCCCTTGAAGGATGATTTCTCCATAATTTAGATATAAAGTGAAACCAGTGTTATTTGCTATCAAGATTTCAAGAATCCATTCAACCTTGGGACCAATGTCTCATAAATGCTTTCCTGAGAAGAGACAGTTAAGACATAGCGACTGGGCCGACACATACTTGTTAACCTGATATTTCTGGTTATTCATTTATTTTCATGCAATCCATATTTCTTATGATGCAGAGAGCCCATTTCTTAGCTTGACTTCACGTCAAAGGAAGGCCTATGAATTGACTGAGTTATTCTCCTAATAGCCTCCTTTCAAAAGCCCTGTTGAAATGGACTTCCCATACAGATTCATTTGCCAGGCTGGCCTGATACTGATAATTGCTTCCACAGAATAGGTGGAAGGGATCTACAAGAAAAGCATCTTGTATTTTATGTTACCCTTTGGCAATCACCATGCCGATAGATTAAGAGGAATAGCTTGGCCTCCTTAGGCAGCAAACTCTTCCAAAGCACTAAATTAAGAATATGAAATTCTGGATTTTAATTCTAAATTCATCACAAATTAGCTATGATGCAAGCTGAATGATTTTCTTCTTTATCATGTACTTAAAAATTGGGAAAATACTTAGTCTTATACTTTATGAAATGGTTGGAATACACATGTGAATATATGTGTGTATGCTTGCATATATGTGTATAAGTAACTTGAAAAATCATAGAAATATATAAGAAAAAATGTCTTTTTCTTATGATACTAGGCTTTGTACTTAGGAGAGCTCTACCACTGAACTGTATCCACAACTCTTTTTATTTTTTACGTTTTTAATTTTGAGGCAGAGTCTTACTAAGTTACCCAGGTTGGCCTTGAACTTGCAATTCTCCTGTCTTAGCTTCCCAAATACCTGGGATTAAAGGCATACACCACCACCACACCTAATTATGAAAAAAAAAATTATAGTATTAAGTAGAATGGTTCAGTATATGTTTGGGCAGGAAAGTATGTGTACGTGTGATATATATGATATGTATCAAAACACATGTATGGGAAAAGGGTTATTTATATTTCTTTCTTTCTCCTGGCCTCTGCTCCATGTGCATAAGGCTATGACTTCATTTAAGTGATTCCATCTGGAACAAAAAAGTAAAGTTGAGGAAGTAATATGCCTTCTCAATCTTTCAGACCACATCTCCCTAGGGTTCAGGGTCTGGTATGCCTGGGAATAGTTTACAACATTCTATACTTAAAAAAAATCTTTTCTGTAACAATACAAATTCCTCTGGAAAAGGCATCCTAAGCCAGTATTCAACATGTTTAGAAAAACACCTAATGTGGACCCGAAGTGGCCAGCAGGAACTCTGCTCTGCTGGAGCATTTATAAGAAACACATGCAAAAGAGACTCTAATTGTGCAGCACTCTCAGCGTGGTGAAACTTTGAATTCATTTTCCCCAAATTAGACACTGAGAAGCAGAAGAAACAAAAAGTGCTTCATGGGTCCCCTAGGTCTAAATGTTACCTGTATTGGGTACAAAGTAAATTTCCATCCGAAAGTGCATCTTTACTGTGGTGGTCTTTTCTAATGAGTGAGTTTTGTTTTGTTCTCTCTGAGCAGTATTAGGGTCCATTCTGAAGACTCCTTTTCATACAGTAGCTTTCAGAATTCAGCCTTTGGCCGGAATGATTCCCTTAAACTGTTTTTAAGGAAAAGTGAAACCTTTGTTAATCATCCAGATTTATAATCTTCATGAGGATAGGGGCTGTTTCTTAGGAGGTGATCATTTGTAATCAGTAAATGATGCATGCACATATAGGAATATATCTATTACACGATGGAAAGGAAACAGAAAGGAGACAAGAGTAAGAGAAAGGAAAGGGGAAATTTTTGAGCCATTACCAAGTACCCCAAAAGAGCTCTCTATGGTGTTCGTGCCATCAGCCACTTAAGGCTGGTTTTGAGGGGGCCTCACACTGGTCTGTAGAAATCTGTACAATCTACCCACCCAGGATGTATGGATTATGTTCTCAATGTACTAAGAGAATAAGAGATAAAGTTAAAATTCTTAGTTTCAGCATTTCTTTAGCTGCTAACTAATCCCTAGACTAACAGTTTCATAACTGAAAATATTCACTCAAATAAAAGAATACTTGGGCAGTGGAAAATGCCATTAGTGAATTAAGAGACTAATGTGAATATTGTTTGCATTATGACCATTTTAAAAGTAAAAAAATGGCTAATTCTTTGAAAGATCAGTAACATTTTTCCCCCATATGTAATCATATCTTCTGACATGGAATTTTTCTAGAATCCCATTCTTTAATGATAGACTATTCATATACATGGCATCAAAATTCTAATGTAAATTTTAAATTTGGTTAACAATTTACATTCTATACATTTTATGATAGAAAATAAATTTTAGAGCATACTTGAATTCTTTTAACTATTCGCGTTTTTGTGAGAAACTAAAATTCTCATCAAGAATTTCCTAAAGTGTGATCATTCACAACTTTGTGTACAATAGCCTTTGGCTAACTTTACTACTACAAATGCCTGGATCATTAGAATGGTAGTGCTAGAAAATCTGAATGATACATATTTTAGTTTTTATCTTAAAAGCTTTTACATTTGTTTATTTCATTAGCCACTAATAATTGCTGTAGCTAGTACTAATCTCCAGCCACAAACTCTTGTTTTTTGTATAATTGAACCATTTTATTTTGAGACCTCCTCCTACTAGGTGGTGGCTACTTTTTCTAAAATTATAGCTTCATTATGAGAGTCCTACAAGGTGTTGAAATATTATTACAAGTTGAGTTGATGTCTTCATTGTAGATGAAGAAGCAAAATTAAATTAATGAAACAAATCTGAATTATCCAGCAGATATAAATAATACATAAATTTGTTCTGTGATCTATAATATCCACAAAGTCCCAGTTCTCTGTTCTCTGATCTTTAATGACCTAATGACCACCTCACTTGAAAGTTTTCCTCAAAGCTGATGTGATAATTTTCCATAGACAAGATTACATGATCTTTCCCATTGGCAACAGATGTCAAGAATTGTGAAGAATCAGAGATTCATCCTATTTTCAAGCTTACATATCATGAGACTCTAATCTGAGACAAAGGATAATTTGTTACAACAATACCTGTAAAAATATAGAACAGGGGAGTAAACCTCAGCTTAAGAAAATTTGAATCATTTTGCTGACTACTTTATGCTTTAAAGAGTGAAACTATTTTCATTTTTTCAAATTCATAAGCCAAGGATGGCAAATTTATTTTTATTTAAAAAGCAGGAAGCAGTATTTTAGTTTTGTTAGCCAAATAGAGTCTTTGCAGCATATGCTTTTTTATTATTTGTTGATTTATAACTCTTTACTAATTTAAAAAAAAAAACAACTTCCCCCTCACAGGCTATACAAAAGCATGTCTCTACTGGCCATTGATTGCCACACCTGCTACAACTCACCAGTTGCTTAAGGAGGAAACACTATCTCTGTCTTCTCTATCTTCTGAAGCTATTCACAACACAAGAATCCTTGGAAAGGCGATTGAACTCAGCACTAGGGCAGTCAGCGCCTTTGCTGAAAGACATTCAGAAACCTGAAAGATCCAGTAAAAACTGTTTCTCAAGAATGCTGGAGGGGTTGTGGGAAGAGAGGAACATTATCACACTGCTGGTGAGACTGCAAGTTTGTACAGCCACTCTGGAAAGCAGTATGGAGACTCCTCAAAAAATTAGGGTGGAAAAGTGGAGGACTTGAAAACCACATTAAGATATCACCTTGCACCAGTCAGAATGGCAAAGATGAAGAAAATAAACAACAATAGATGCTGGAGGGGCTGTGGAGAGATAGGCACACTAACACACTGTTGGTGGAGCTGCAGACTGGTACAGCCCCTCTGGAAAGCAGTATGGAGAATCCTTAAGAAATTAGGGATGACTCCACCATACGACCCTGCTATTCCACTCCTGGGTATCTTTCC
>PVKS010010856.1:0-59825 GCA_004027875.1 Aplodontia rufa
AAACTACATTAAGGTTTCACCTCACTCTAGTCAGATTGGCAAAGATGAAGAATACAAACAGTAACATACACTGGATGGGTTGTGGGTAGATAGGAACACTAGTACACTGTTGGTGGAACTGCAGCACGCTGGTACAGCCCTCTGAAAAGTTGTGTGGACAATCCTCAAAAAATTAAGGATAGATCCACATTACAAACCAGTTATTCCTCCAAGTATTTTCCTAGAGTAGTGAGAAGCAGCCCATTATAGCAATACAGCAAAATCTACGTTCAAACCTGCTCAATTTATAATAGGTAAATTATGGAATCTACCCAAATACCCCTCACTGGATGAATGGATCTAAAATCTCAGGTATATACGTAGAATGGAGTTCTACTCAGCTATTAAAATCAGTACTGTGGCCTTTGAAGGTAAATGGATGGCAATGAAAGAAATCATGCTGAGCGAAGTTAGCCAAACCCCGAGACTCAAGGGTCAAATGTTTTCCTTAATTATTCAGGCTAGAGCTAAACCTAGGCTTGGGTAAAAGGTAGTCAAACTCATCTATCAGACCCACCAAGTGCATAAAATCACATAATCTAGGAGAACCATAGATGTGTAGGGAGGAAGGAGGGTTGTGGGAGTGGGAGGAAACATAGGGAGGAATCTAGGGAGTTAATTGACAATGTAACATATTCATTAACCCCCTGAGAAGTCAAGTAATATTTATGCAATCATTTTATTATAGAAAATTCACAATCTTATATATATGTATATATATTTATATATAAATATACATATAATATATATGCATATATATATTTATATATAGAGAGAGACATTTATATTTGTTTTAGAGGCATAATATAGAAGAATTAAGAGACTGGAGTGTGGGAAATGTGGGGGACTATACCTTAGGATCAAATGCATACCATATTGTTATTTTATACACATCTATTATTGTACAACAGCTCAACTCCTTAATAAAAAATATGCATAAAAAATAAAGCTGGAGTCAGGAAACAGCTAGCAGTGAATGTGAGAATCCAGGAAATAAAAAAATTTCCTAAGATTTTTAATTCCTCCTCTTCCCTCTTTGCAGCAGATATTCCATCATCTCCACCTGTCTCATGCTAGTGTTTGTTGTATTCCATGAACAGGTGGATGGAATGGTAATTATTCCCTTATTCAGTTGGGTGCCACTAAAATATATGACTTTAATTTTAAATACAACATCCCAGAGCATCTCAAGTAATGTTGATTGTAAGTAAGGCATGACATACTGACAATGCAGGTGTGCTGGAGCTGGATACGCTGATGATGTGCTGGAGATGATGTCTGATCCCACAGCATCTGAGGGTGTCCTGGATCAAATCAACTCCAAAGGGCCTTGAGAGAAGTTTCCACTATTTATAGGGAATAAAGTTTGGTCTCAGTGCTTCATTTTGCCAGCCTTTTCAGATATAGGAATACAGATGATGCTCATGGAAAGCAGCTGGGCAGGGGAAGTTCATTATTCTTCCAAAATTCCAACAAGCTTCTTTTAAATGTAATAAATCTGAACCCCTATAAGACTCCTGGGGTAGGTATAAGATGTCATTCTTGTGCTTGGTCTAAACTATATTTCCTTTTCAGTCATCTCTTGAACTTTGGAATATAATGGGGATTTCTAGACACAAATGTTTCATCATTAAAATTTTAGGAAAAACAATAAATTCCAAATCATTTTATGGAGCTTGCTAACCCTGAGAAATAGTTTCACCTGAGCATCAGTCATTCTCAATATATTCAAGTTTTTTATCTCCCTTTCCTTTGTGTATATCTTTTGTAGCATGTGCTGTAGTCTGACCGTGAGATTTTCAGTGTCTTAGGACTCTAATTTATACACCTATATTCCTTGGAGTACCCACACCAAGGTCTTCAAGGGTGGCTGCTGATGGCATGAAGGCAAACTGGGTGGAATCCTGCTTTTCAGGAAAATGAACCTGATGTTAGGGAAGGAAAGTCCATTGATCATGACCTATGGATTATCAGACAGCACTACAAGAAGCAAATAGCTGTGCACCAGATTGGGCTCCTTCAGTACATATGTTGTTTTTGGCATCTCTGATCCTGCAACAGAGAAATCTGCAAAGCATCTCATTTCAGGAGACACTGCTGTAGGATAAGGCCAGATGAAGTTCCCAGGGAGAGGAGACCCCATAAAGCTATAGTCTGGGCATATTAAAAGTCCCGTCTCTCCTCGAGGTTGACAGGAAGGCAGAGTTATAGCTAAATTGGACCATATATCAGGATACTGACATTCATAGTGTCAGCATCCTTAGAAATAACTCCTACTCTGTAGCCAAAGAAATGATGCCATTAGCCTTTTCTGGGAGAGGAGACATTTTTAAGGATTTGCCCCAAAGCAGAGCTATGCCATTCCTGTCACTCAGCCCTGTGATTGGTGTGTGCTGCTGCACCCCATTTGGGACTTTCTCTGTCCTTGAGTTATTAGGAAGGCTGAATCACTCAAGGTGCCTCTGAACCAAAATTTCTATGTCATTACTGTCCCTGAGGAACAGTATTAACCCAGAAATCTGCCTTCCCAAAGAGATAAATACTGTTTCTCTCAGTTTGAAACAAATAGGGAATGAGAAGGGAGAGTTTACTGCCATAAGTGGTATTGTCTAGTACAATCATTCCTCCCTTTTATCCCCTCTCTGCCTACAAATAATCAATTTAGACTTATTAAATTAACAGTTTATGGCAGGGAAAAATGAGCACATTAATTTGTTTTGAAGAGACACACCCCCTAACCCCACCCCCACCGATCCCTGGAGTGTGGCATCTCCTTTGACCTTCCACACTCTTTAAGAAGTCAACTATCATGAATTAAACCCTGAAAAGGTGTAGTGACATACAACCTAAGGCATTAGTAGACAGGTACTGGGAAGGAGCAGGGAGAGGGAGAGGGATAAGGGTGGGTAATTGATGGGGGGCACTAGAGGGTAAATCTAATTTTCAGAATATAAATATATTGTTTCGTTGGAAAAATTAAAAAAATAAGTAATGGAAGTAATGGGAGAATTATGTTATCATAACACTAGGGGTGCAGATTTCAAAGTGGTGCCTTAAGATCTAACTGTGCCATCTCCATTAAAAACCATAGAAGGCTTGTAATGAAGTTCTCACGTGCTATACTGAAAATTTTCTGTGGAGACCGCAATGAGAACAGGAACTGGAGAGTAAGTCTGATGTTTATTACACCCACGGGTAATTTCTTTGATGTGTTTCCCCATCAGCTGGCAGAATCTCTAATGGCAGCATAGAGGGCCAATGGTAAGTGGGATATAGTCTCAATCCAGGACTAGTTTCTGTCTTCCAAGATAAAAAGAAAAAAGGCTGATGCCCACATCTCTTACCAGGCTTCCTTCTGTCACCATTGAAGGACTCTTCAAAGTATGAGGGTAAGTGTCTCAAGGGCCCTGACCATCACAGCTAATAGTCCCAGAGACAGGGGCCCAGCTAACAAGAACAGTAGAGAACAAACAGCTGTCCTTAACCTTCTCAAGCTCATTGCCAGCAAGGCACATGGTCATCTTGGACATTCCCCCCTCATTAAATGGTCTCTGTTCTATAATAAAGCTTTTGCTTCTCTGTAAAGACTCATACTAAGTTAAAAGGTCTTGGCTTTCACAGTGGATCTTTTCCCTTCCCTTCTGATGTAGATAAGAAATACTTTGTCATTTTATAGATTTGTAAAAAATAAAATAATTTCCTGTCCAGAGAGAAGGCCCTGGCTCTAGGGCATATGAAGATTTTGTACCTTGGGTATGTTTGTGGATTGTCCTTTTGGACACCCAGATCATGGGATTTCTCTGTGTAGGTGGCCACCAAACCAGGCTTCACCCCAGGAAGGAGGCCAGCTTGCTTCTTTCATCATCCCTTACTGGGGTTGTGTTATTTCACTTTTCTGCCTCTGAGTCCCGATCTTTGGTGGACCATCCATTTCAATGGCGCTCTCCCACTCTTCATCTTTTCTCTTTCTTAACCTTACATAGTCTGGAAATTGCCTCAGTAAATGTCTTCTAGATGTTTATAGGACATACTTAATATCTGTGTCACTAGAATTTTGAAACTCAAAAATCCAATCTCCTGAAAAATATATGGAATACAACACAAGCAGCATTCACAGGAAAATAACTGCAAACATTTAAATTTATAAAAAGGAAAAACCTAAAACATTGATACCATAGTTTTCCAACTTAAGAAACTAGAAAAAGACTAGTAGAGTAAAGGAAGGGGAACAGGAATGGTGGAGGGGAATAAAGAGGAAGCACTGCGGACTGAAGTGGTACAAATTGTATTCCATGTATTTATGATTATGTCTAAATGAACCCCACTATTGTGTATAACTATAATACACTAACAAAACAAAATATAAACTATTCCTAGAATAAGGATAATGAATAAATTACATTAGAAATAAGTAACCAAAAGATAGAGAAACAAAATTTAAAACCTGTAAAAACAAATTTCATTCAAGTTGAAAAGTAGCTAGACTAACCAACAGAAAAATAGAGAAAACTCACATTACTAAAATCAAGAATGAAAGAGGGAACATCACTATTAACTTTACCTAAATAAAAGAACTATGAATGAGTAAAATGAGTAACAGCATGCAAACAAATCAGATAACCCAGATAAATTAGCATACTCCCAGAAAAATATCAAAGGGCATACTGACTCAAGAGGAGAAAATCTAGTGTATTTATGCAATGAATACATAGGTATTGGGCAATAAAAAGAAAGAAGGTACTGATATATAAATTAATCTTGAAGATATCATGCTGAGTAAAAGAAGCTAGTCCATAGAAATATCCAGAATAAGCTAACTCACAGGAGTAAAGATTTAATTAGTGGCTGCTTAAGATAAGGTGGATGAGAGTAGGAGGTGAAATTCTAATTCACATGAGATTTTTTTTTCAAGATGAATGAAAATGTTTTAAAGTTAGATTGTAATGATCCTTACAAAACTCTGTAAGTGTACCTAAATTGTACATTTTAAATTGGTGGATTATATTTCAAAAAGGCTATTTAAAATAAAAAGTTTGTAAAAGTAGGAAAAGAAGAGTAAACCAGAATTTTAAGAATGGTTCAATTGTGGTAAATAGATTCAAAGTCAACTTTTCAAGCTTTCTTAATTGAACACCTCTTACTTTTATAATGAGGAACTCTTCCAAAGAAAATCAATTTGTACTTAACAATCGTTTCTGTGGTACTGAGGATTGAATTCATGGCGTTCTAACACTGAGATACATTCCCAGACATTTTTAATTTTTAGTTTGAGATAGGGGCTCACTAAGTTGCCCAGGCTGGTGTCAAATTTGCGATCCTCCTGCCTTAGCCTTCCAAGTTGGGGGGATTACAGGTGTGCACCACAACAACAAGCAAATATCTGAATGTGTTTTAAGGTAATAAATATGGAAAAAGCATATCTAAGACTGCATGTTTAAAGACATTAAGTATATTGTATTTAGGCATACAGTCATATATACTGTATATATACACATATATACTTTTAGTCTGATTAGAAGCTATATCAGAACACTCTAAAAACAAACTATTAAAGAAATCATTGTCTGTCCTATATTTTAGAGTCTTTATCCCACATTTTCTTTTAGTAGTTGAAAATTTGCACCATGAAGTTTTAATCATAAAGAAGAATGAAATTATATCATTTGCTGGTAATTGGATAGAACTGGAGAACAACATGGAAGTGAAACAAGTCATACTCAAAGTCAAGGTTCAAATGTTTCCTCTTATATGTGAAAGCCAGTGGGGAAAAGGAACAAAAAGGTGATTGCAAGAAAATAGAAAAGGGAGCAGTAGAATAGAGGAAGGGGATTCAGGAGGCAGAAGAAAGAAATCAACCAAATTGTGCATCGTGCATGTACGAACACATCACAATGAATTCCACTACTGTGAAGAATTATAATATACTAATTTAAAAAAATAAATAGAAAGAAGGTCAGCAGAATAGAGGTTGAGGGTGAGGAGGAAGGAAGAGGTGAAGGAAACAGGAAATATTTGGGAATGAAATTAAGCAAATTGTTATGTACATGTACACATACATTACAATGATTCCACCATTGTGTAAAGTTATAATGCACCAATAAAAACAATTTAAGAAAACACAAGAAGGTATGCCTCTGTGCAAAGCACACTTACTACTACCAAAGCCTCGGGGCTCCTAGGGGTGAACCATGGGTGGTATGCGAGGATTTCTATGCCTTTCAGGGGCAACTAAGTTCATTTGTCTGACCTTCCCCATGTCCTTTGACCCAGTGATCGCCAGTCCTCTACTGCTTTTCATGTGTGCTGACAAGCATCCCTGCAGTCCCTGGGAAACATATCAACCCCTCTGCCTTCAGATCCGACTTTGCCCTTCCAGGATCCTGCCTTCTAGGGGCATTCGCAGGGCTAAGCACATTCAAAGACAAATTCACCCAAGCTATCTTTGTCCTGGGGGCCAAAAGAGAAAGGTGTTTCTCTAACATCTCCTGAGTTACACCTATGCACAACAAGAGCTTTTTCAGGCAAAAATTGACACTAGATCTCAGGAGAACCTCATTACTGTCTCACTCTTCTGCCATACATTAGACTAAATATTCTTGCTCCTTCCAGTACAGAACGTTTTAGTTTCCACCATGTGCTTTTGGAAAAAAAATAAAGAAAGAAACATTATGTGGGATTAATTGTAATATATTCATACATGCATTCAACCCATTGGGCTTTTGATTAAATAGTTATGTGCACATTCTATCTTGAATGTGTCTGTCCTCTTTTCCACCTGGCAAACTATTCTCTCAAAATCTTGTTTGGTCTATAATCTCTCTATGAAAAATCTGCATTCTTTCTCCCAGACTATGAAATGTGCCCCTCGTAACCTAGGTGTATGTTCAGACTACACCACCAAATTTGAACACCTGCTGCAACATGAGCATACAGTACCTTGTCTTCATTGTCATGCATGATGCATTCTTTATAGTGACCTGTAATAAGCCCCCATCCACAGGCTTGCCAGGTTTAGGGATTCCTGCAAATGATCTCATTTTAAAGAGAAAGAATTAAAAATAGCATTTATGGTTTGAATATGTACTATCCCCCAAAAGCTCATGTGTGAGACAATGTCAGAATTTTCAGAGATGAAATGATTGGATTATGAGAACTGTAACCTAAGGGCTGGATTAATTCACTTGAATGGATTTACTGAGTGATAACTGTAGGCAGGTAGGGTGTGCCTCAAGGAAATAGATCACTATGTGGGGAGGCATGCCTTTGGAGTTTATAGGTTGCTTCTGGTGAGCAAAGTGTTCTCTAGTGTTCCTGGCTGTCATTTCCTGAGATGCTTTTCTCTGCTATGCCTTTCTGGCATGATGTTCTGTCTCATCTTGGGCGTAGAGGAATGAAGGTGGCTAACTATGGACTGAACCTCTGAAACCATGACACCAATAAAATTTTCCACCTGTAAATTATTCTTTTCAGGTATATTTCTCACAACAATGCAAAGCTGACTAAAATAATAGCATAACTTCCTGTCTCCATCTAAACTACTGGTTATCATTGTTTCTTTGTTAATCCATGTTGGAAACAAGCAGATGATACTCAGCTACCTATTCCAGAACATACCGGCTGTCAAAAGATAACACTGGGGATGGGCTGAAGCAGCTTATTTCTCAGCTTTGTTATCCAGGCCCACTCCAGTACCCCTGCTTTTGCCACCAATTCCAAGCCACTATGTCATGTTTCATTTCCAGGTCTAGCCTGATATCCTCCCCCATTATCCTTTTTGTGAGACACAATTAAGACTTGGTAAAAGGGTGCTTTTCTTTATTGCACTTGGTTTAATAAACTTAGCTTTGCTTTAAAAATAGGTTTTCCTAGTAGTGCTTTGGGTAGATGACACAGACAAAAGGCAAAGAATATTATCCTTTGTCAAATGTCCATTAAGGACAGAGCCTTGTCAAGTCCAGGTGTGTCTGATGCAGAAGCAGTGACCTTCCCTCTACATGGTCTTTTTTATCGACATGAATGTTATTTATGTGTCTAGCTGCATGCATGTCTTTTCTAACAATCCAGGAGGGCTTTGAGGGCAATGGCAATATCCCCATAACATTCTCACTTCTACATGTTCTGCGTTTGAGATTTAAGAGTTAAGTGAAAAAGTATGGACCCTAGAACAGTAGCCTAACCAGTCTGTGGATTTTTGCTCCTTTTCTCACTATGTGATTAAAATTACCATTAACCTAATGACTTAACACAATACTTCAACAAATAGTTTGAGTTCTATAATATAAGGGAACGAAACAAACATGAGGATCCATGAAGTACAAGACCCAGTCCTGACTCTTCAGGTCATTGAAAGTTTAAATGCTAAATCTAGACCAGTAAGAGTTTAAGGCAAAGTTTGGTAGTAATTAAAAGTGTGAGTTCATTTGCATCCTGGCCTTTCTGTCCATTAATCATGTGACTCCGGGTGACATTTTTAGGTCTTTCAGAACCTATTTTCTCACCTGCATTATGGGGGTAATGATCATACATATCTCATAGCATCAATGTGGAAATAAAATTCAGGAACTGATAAAGTTCTCAGCATCATTTATTACACAGAATTAAGGTGTGAGACATGTGATAATCAGATTTATTTGATAAATATCAGATAAAGCTGCCAAGAAGTGACGCTCAATGGTACCTTTAAGTGTTTGATGTCTCATGAACATGCATTTGTTAGACAGAGATCAGATGTGCCATCAATAATCAATAATCAGAGCTTCATATTCAGAGACTGCGGTGATTGCATGGCAACTCTTGATGGGGTGGTTGGAGTGTTAAGGGTGTCAGAGGAGCTGGGAGGGAGAGTAGTTTGGAATTCTCTGAGCAGCCCAAAGAGAATGGGTAAAGAGAGGACAGAGGATGGCATGGATCCTTGGGTCCGTTGAGTAGTAGCAATCTACCTTGACCATCAAGTCTTCAGGAAGTTTTAGTAAACTCAGGAGTTGTTTAGTGACTGTGGGAGGAGCTCTCACGGAGAAAGAGTGGTATACAGTGCCAGAGGCAGAAGGGAAGCTGGCAAGGTAAAGTTCAAAAAAAGGTACACAAATTTCCACAAGCAGGAGGTTGTAGGGGACAGTTGCACTCACCAAATCTGCGTGGCTCCCTCTCCCTCAGGCTTCCTCTTTCTGAGATTACACTTTGCCATATGATAAAGCTGTCTGTAAATTCATGTTCTTTTACTGTCTCTTTCCAAAGTAGCTCCATTTTTTTTTATTATTCTCCAAAGATAGAGGACAAAATTCCTGCTGCCTGGACCTCACAGGATTTATTTCATTCGTTCAATCAAAACAACATTAGAAGGCTGGAGAGGTGGCTTGGCAGTTATGGCACTTGCCCAGCATGCATGAGTACAAGGGTTCAAACCCCAGCACTCATGTACACAACTAAGTGTCAGAGCAATGAGAGCCATGTGAAAAACTCAATAAAAATTGATTCTCTCTGTTTGTCTGTCTCTCTCTCTCCTTCTCTCTTAAAAAAAAAACAGCATTAGAGGTATCTTTGTGTAATAACACAACTGGACAACTGGTTGATAGGATGCCCAACAAACCAGGAAGTTGTGGAATTTTGTTCACTAATCTGAGAGTTTAATATATGGAGGTATTTAACCATGCACAAATAGAGCCACTATACTCTGAGAGGTAGAGTTTTATGATAGAAATAGTATGCCAATATTTGGGAGACTCAAGGCCAGAGTATAAGGAGGCTAATGAATTATATGTCCAAATACTTTAAAATGGTAAGTACAGTTAATAGATTACTAAAGTTCATCTCCATGTTGAAGCCTTCTTTATAACCTGGAAGATGAAATTCAGTCTGAAATTTTTTGGACTTCTTAGAGATCTGAGCCAGAACACCAAGCTGGGAGATGCTCTGGTCCTAGCTTCCCACCTGCCCTGGGGATCTCCACCTGTCCCCCTACTTTCCCTGACCAGCTCCATCCTCCACCACAGGCCTGCCCCCATGCAGATGCAGACATTAAAGTCCACTTGTCTAAGCTCCGTCCTTATTCTATGCAGCAATCACCTTAGCCACTTTTTAAGCATCAGGGATTCAGTTGAGTTTCATAATCCACCGTCAAATGAACAGGCCCAGGAAAGAGGCTCCTCCAGGCCAGAAAGAGGGCCCAGATCCGGAAGGAAGAATGTACCAGCTCCAAGTGGAAAAATTCCCTTTACCCACAAGGTGCCTTGTGTCATGGGGAAGGCCCAGCTGGAACAAAGCCAGAATGAAAACCCCAAAGGACCCCAGGGTCTATAGGTAAGACTCACAGAAAGATCATAGATTTCAGAGTTCATTCGAGGTTGTGCTACTCAGTGCAAATAATCTTTGTGATATTGAAAGTCACTTGATCTCTTTGAGACTTGATCTCTTTCCCCATGGGTTGAAATCAATGGCATGGTGGTCTCTGCCTCATGGGCTCAAGAGAGCATTTGACGAAAGACAAATTCTCAGATCACAGCCTTAAGGAAAGAGAAGGTGCTCAGTGGATCCACAAGGCAAGAGTCCTGGCAATGAAGGCACAGGCTCACTCAGGAGCCCCCAGAAGCCACAAGGCTACCGGATACACCCTGGGCCTGCAGAAGATACACAATGCTGTACAGTAAAAAGCAGGAAAAAAAGGATACCTTTACAGACACCCTGATTCAACCTCCCATGGTCATCCCTCACTCTGTGATCCTCATTGCAGGCCCAGATGAATGACACAAAGTACACTGAGGCCACCTGAGAAGAGTCCCATGAGACCTAATTTTCTTCATCAACCAGAGGTCAGGAAAGGCCAGTCCCCTGTGCTGCCTGCTCCCTGACCTCAGCTGACTCCTGGTCCTAGTGCTGGAAAACCCTCAGACAATCAGACATCTCTGTCCCCTCCCAGGTGATCCAGGTCTCTCTGTATGGTTTTATTTTGTTTTTCCTTTCAATGTTTTCCAGTGAAGGCTATTCCCCACAATTTTAAAATGCCATCAATTCTATTCTTCATGCCAAATGGTTCTGCTTGGAATAATAATATCATTTGAAGGGTTAATTTGGGATGATAAGACCGTAAGAATTGATTTCATTAAAAGCTTCATTCAACTGAGTTTAAATGAAACTGAACAGACAACTAATCCAGCTATTTTTAGTTCAATCTAATTTTCTGGAAACACAGCTTGTGTTTTTCTGACTCAGCCTGCAGGTTTAAATAGGTAGCAGTCTGAGCTAGTGATAATACAGTCCACCAGAAGTGACCATGCATAGAGAAGGGAGGGGTCCCTGGGAAGTCTGAGTACTTGCAGAGTCTCTAGCTTGTGAAAAAACTTGCCCAGATAGGGTAATGCATTGAACTAACAGAATACCCTGTAGGATAGACAAGGTATTCCATGCCCACCACACAGACAGAAAAGACAAACACGGAGATTAGTTTAGTCAACAAAGGTCATGTGACCAGTTTTGGGCACAGGTTAAGCTAGACGCCAGTTTGTTAGTATTCAGTATGCTGTGTGAGTGCTTCACCTCATTTCCTTTCTTTGGTTTTGTTTTCTGTTTATGGGCTGGCGGTAGTTTTTTATAAGATATATAGCATGATATTTTGAAATAGGATGTATGCATTATAGAATGGTTAACTCAAGGTAATTAAATTTTCTATCATTTCACATGCTGACCACTTTTTTTTGTGTGAGAACACTTTGGATCTAGTCTCAGCAAATTTTCAAGTACAGATGATATTCCCTGATTTATGGTGGTTTGACTTAAAATTTTGTGACTTTACAATGGCATGAAGATGTAGTGGAAATTGTGCTTACAATTTTGAATTGGGTTCTCTTCCTCAGCTAGTAATATATAGTATGATGCTCTCTCATGATGCTGTGCTGTGGCATGGAGCTGCAGTCAGCTAAGCAATCATGAGGACAAAAAAAATGACATTCTGCACCATACTGTGTTGCTAGGCTAGGTGGTAATACCTGAAGGGCATTACATGAATTTTTAACCTACAATATTTTCAATTTAATATAGGCTTATTGGGGGCTGGAGTGGTGGCCCAGCAGCTGCGCGCTTGCCTGGCATGCACAAGGATGTGAGTTTGAACCCCAGCATCACATACTCAATGAAGTGTCTGAGTAACAAAAGCCACGTGAAAAGCTAAATAAAATTGATATTCTCTTTCTCTCTCTCTCTCTCTCTCTCTCTCTTTCTCTCTCACTGTCCCCCTCTCTTTAAAATCAAATCAAATCAAATAGGTTTATTGAGCCATATACCCATTAAGTCAAGAAGCATCTATATACAACATACTGTTATTAACTGTAGTCAGCATAATGTGTCATGGATCTCTTGAACTTCTCTCTCTTGTCTAACCGAAATTTTATATCCTTGGACAAACATCTCCCTGTCTGCAAACCCAGCCTCTGACAACCATCTTTTATTCTACTTTCTGATTCTATGAGTTCAACATTTTAGATTAGATCTGAGTAAAATCATATGTTTTTTGTCTTTCTGTACCTGGCTCTTTCACTTCGCAAAATGTCTGCGAAGTCCATTTATTCTGACCACAAATGAATTTTTTTAAGGCCAATAGTAGTCCATTGTATATTTATGCCACATTTTCTTTATCCATTCATTCATTGATAGGTATTTAGCTTGATTCCATATCCAGCTGTTGTGAATAGTGCCAAATGAGGGACTTCAGATATTTCTTCAACACAGTGATTTCATTTCTTTTGAATATATACCCTGAAATGTGGTTATTGGATAATGTGCTGGTTTTATTTTTCTTTCAACTCTAATCCTTCCTAAGAATTACTTGAAAATCCAGGATTTTAGTTCACATTATCTATGTGTCATTTCCAATTTAAGTAGAAAGAGTTGATAGTTTTAGCAGACAAGCACTAAGCAATCTAATGCATGTGAAGCCAACATGCATAGCCTCTTGGCCTATGTCAGAGTTCCTTCCATCCCTCCCGTGACATATGCAGTCATTCATTCAGCAAATGAATAGCAAATACCCACTGTCTGCTAGGCAGTGCACCAGCAACTGTGTTCTATATTGAGTCAAATGGACATGGCCCAAGAGCTCTGGAGACTACAGAATTTTATAGGATCTGAACACTAAGCAATCCTCAAAATAGAAATGGAGTCTCACACACACACACACACACACACACACACACACACACAAAGTGAATTCTTTTCTTTTTTTTTCCAAAGTCACCTGAAATTTCAGGAAAAGAAGGACGAACAATGAAAAGGCCCTTGATGAACTTTATGTGGATCATAACATTCCCCCCAAAATCAGAGAATAATTAGCAGAGCAAAATGTTTTAAGATTCTTGGAAATAATCAGCAGAGAATGAATCTAGAAGATATAAGAGAAGAGGAAATTTTACCTACTATGCACTCAGGAGAGACATGGTGTCAAATCCCATGGATATTCTGAGCTAACTCCATGAGTCAAAGGACCAGGGATCAGGAATAGGGAACAAGACCATGGCCAACTTTAGGATGCTAACTCTCATTGTTTTTCCTCTCCTTCCTGGACATGTGGGGATACCACTCTTCTAGCTGTGATGTGAGGGGGCCATGTGAGGTGTGAAGAGGGGTAATCCCAGCACTGTGTGTGGCCGCTGGGACCAGGCTAAAAGTGCAGGCCTACGTCCTCCCTGCAGCCTCTGCCATAGCTGACAGGCTGTGTTGTCACTGCAGAACCACAAAGTGAAGTCCCTTGGATCTCTACACCACTACACGGAAGACCGTTTCCTAGAGAACAGACCTGATCTTGGCATTAAGATTTAAATGAGTGAGAAATTGTTGAGTCACAAAATGTCCAGGTTGAATTTGTTCCTCAGCTCCGTGTATGCTAATCTGTCTTATGCAAACATATATTTGATCAAAAATTGGGACCCTTCTCCCCTGTAGTCCTTTAACTGCAGGGGCCAGCTGTGTCTACACTCAAAATGAAACCCAAGTACTGTTTTCTAAAGCAAGTGATCAAGTGATTGATCCTTATGTAAAAGCTGTGACTTGAGAGAAGCCAGAACTGAGCAGAATCTAAGTAATGCCAGATCCCCAGATTAGCTGAGGAGGGAGAGGTATACCACTCCAAACAGGGGGAAAACACACTGAATTAATGAATATCTTTTTTCCTGGGCAGTTGGCCTTCTACTCTTCGCCTACACATCCTTGATGCACCCACACATCAGGGACCATCCTGACCACCCACACAAAGGCAGACAGGCTCCAATGTAAGCAAGAAACAGATGCAATGCTGGGAACATGTGCCTGATCTAACTAATGACCCCAGTGTTCACCAAATTACTGTTATATACTCTGTTGCCATCAGCATCCATGGGGACACCTCTCCACATACCCTGCAGGCTGCCAAACAATGATCATTCTAAAATACATATCACATCAGGTCGCCTTGCAGAGAAACCCCCCAGATCTCCCCAAGGGACAGATCTAGGGGGTATAATGCACATTCCTGGACTCAGTATCTAAGACAACTCCTGGTCAGTTCCTATGTCTTAGGCTTTACTTTGGCTGTTGTCCATACCATCCCTATCTCCACCGTGGATCACCCTGCAACTTGCCTTTTCTTTGAATACATATTCTCATTTTTCTTTGGGACTTTGTTCTCCTTTGACCTGTATTATTCCTTATCCTGCTATATGCATGTTGGGTTCTTTCTTCTTCCAGGATTGGCTCTGTGAAGTCTTGCCCAGTGCTGTGCATCCTCTGGGCCTGACAGTTAGGTGGGATCACCCTTTTGTGTGCTGTCTCACCCCAGCCACCCTAACAGTGCTCCTTTTCTCCAACCCACTGCATTTCCATCAGTTGTTTGCCTGTTTGACTTTCCCACAAGACAAGAAACTTCTTAAAATCAATTCCTTAGCTATTCATTTTGTTGACCAAATTTTTTAGCAGAGCAACCTGCACAGAAACATGTAAACATGTAAAAATAGAAACATTTGAGGAAAGAGGGATAGAGGAAGGGAAGAATGAGAGAGAGAAAGGAAAGAGGGAGAGAAGAAGGAAAGAATGGGACAGAGTGAGGGAAAAAGGACAATATTCCCTTTAAAATGGCTGATATCCCTGCTTGAAAGTGTTTTCAAATATCTGGATGTTTAACCCACAAATGGCCTCCACCCATAAGGTCAGAGCTTTGAAGAAGGGTGGAATTTGGGATAAGAGTTGGCATTGACCATACCAGAGTTGGTATGTATCACTGGCTTCTGGAAGTCCTGCTCACCAGGTTTGGGGTAGCTCCAAGCAAGCACAATGAGACATCCACCAGATATCAGAGGCTGTTGCACCAAAGTCTGAAAGGCAGAGTCTTAAGACTCCAGGACCTGAACTGGGATCTGCAACACAAAATGCAAGCTGTGGGTGGTTTTAGTGAATGTTGATACTATAACATCGACCATTAAATAAAGTAAGGCCCTGTCAATGGAAATGAAGAAGGACAGTGCCACTCATCACTGGTCAGAACACAATCAGAGATCAAGGTTTCTGAAGGCAGAGGAGCACAAGGCCAAAGTCTCACAAATCCCTTCATTCGTAGATACGGCGCAAGAGAGGACCAGTAGTCACTCTCTCCAGCACAATAAATGTAGGCATCAGCAGATCAGGAACCCACCTGCCTGTGAGCAGAAATCAGCAAAGAAAAGATGAACTGCAGAAACAGTCACCAATGGCCCTCCTGTTTCCTGTATAAACCTTCTTCAAATTGTGCTCCATACTTGGTATGGGTCCCATCTGAGCTTCACCAGGCCACCAGATGATCCCTTCTTCATTTCTGCTTGTGAAGAGTTAAAATCACAAATCTAAAACTCCCAGATTTAAAATTATCCTGCTTTGCCACTTAAAAACAAAAGAAAAGAAAAACAGACTATCTGGGGTACAGGAAAGCCCCCAAATCATAGATAGGTAGAGCAGTCTCCTTGGGGAATGTCACAGATTAAATAAATCAGTTTCACCCTTTTATTGGTAGGAGGTAAACAACCTCTGGGAAGGGCTTGGAACTCTGCTGAATACGTAATATGGTAGCTCAAAGACTGCTCCTTGGGAGGAAATGTTCAGGAGTGAAGTGAAATATGTATTTTTTAGAGGTGGTATGGGTAGTAGTTCCATGAATTTAGCTGCCAGCATGACTACGTTAGACTGCTGACTTCATCATTTTCCACAATTGGTGAAGAAAAAGGAAAAGTCACCTAGAATACTAGAATCAGTGGAAAACATGAATAGAGTAAGAGGAGGTGCCTGTGCTATTGCTTCTGGGATTTTCCATGGTTGTCAGTCACAGACTTGATCCAGCAAACCTGAGGGGATATTTGTAATTCACAGATAAAAGATGTTGGATTTTCCTGATCTGTGAAAGGAAGATCACATTTTTTATGGAGGACAGACAGTTTAAAAATTGGTTTACTCAGCAGCAGTATGTCCTTGAGCAAACACTGGGGCATCACATGTTCATCAATAGCAAGGAGATGATCAGGTGTCCACAAACTGTTGCTATGAGAAGAAAGTTAAGCAAAATGAGCATGGATTTTGCAGTTGTGAACCGAGTGCCCATATAAATCTTCCCACCCATAAAGGTAACAAAAGCCATAGCAAAGAGTATCTAAACAAACTTTTGAAGAACTCTGGAACTCAGCCACACTTAAAACAATCTGAAATTTTTTTCCCCCAAGGGGAAATGCTGAACTGTGGTCAGAACAGTGATTTTTAGGACAGCGTAACCTTCATCTTCATCTCCCAGCTCAAGACAGCATTGAAAATCAGAAGCCTAGAAGCCATCAGGAAATGCAAAATTGGATTTGGAGTATCTTGAAAAGTCCCATTCTCAGAGCATTATCACAATTAGCCTGTCTCATAGATCTGCAAGAGAATCCCATTGAAAAGCCATTTATCAAAGCACTAACGACAATTGCTTAAATGTCACAAATGTCTGAAGCTGTGATGCCAATTAGGGCAAATGAGACCATGGCCAACAACCTAAATGGAAAATAAAGAGAACAAAATACCCAAGAATGGGACCTCTGAAGAACTCTGACACAGTCTTAGGGTACCCAAGGGAAATCTGCCAAGGCCCCAAGTAGTTAACTATGGCCGGCCTTGAAGACCTATGCAAGTAGCCAGTGGAAGTTAAGACAAGGATATAAGCTGTCGTTGTGTGGAATCTGTGCCTCCACAACTGCACAGGACAAGTCAGCAGAGGGCAGAAGACCTACCGGTTCAAGAGATTTAAGGAAATTTCTGTCCGATTATTGTCTGACCACTTAGTTAGCTGGTCAGAGGGCTTGCTGGCTTCCCTTTACAGGAAAATCAGATGCCAAAGAAACAAGCTGCAGTAGAAACCAAACAGCAAGAACAGCAGCAACAACAAACTTGTGTTTGTGGAACTTTCTGAGCGGGCCTGGGAGAACATCTGATTTCCTTAGTTGATCATTACTATTTAAAATATCTGTACTTCAACAAAAATATATGACACACACACAAAAATTCTAGAAAATATGATCATTAACAGGGGAGGAAAAGATCAGTCAGTTTTCCTGAGAAGACCATGATGTTGAAATTTCTAGGAATAAAACATTTTATTTCATTATTTGTTTATTAATTGGGGATGGAACCCAAAACTTCATGCACTCTAAGCAATTATTCTACCTTTGAACTACATGCCTAGCTCTAGAAAAAAAAGCACTTTGAATTAACAACTACAACTTTGTTCAGAGAGCTGAAGGAAATTATGTTTAAAAAACAAAAGAAAAGTAGGATAACAAAGACCCTCCAAATACAGACTCTTAATAAAGAGATGGTGCTGTGTAATTACCAAATATAAATTCCATAGTGAGAAAGAATAATATATAAAAGGAAATAATTATAAGAAGGGTTTAACATCAGATATGAGTTGTAGGAAAAAGAATTGGTGAACCTGATGATAGACCAAATTAAATTATACAATCTGAAGAACACAAGTAAAAGAATAAATAAAAAGGACCAGGGCCTCAGAGATAGGTGGAACATAGTTAAGTATAATATACACAGCGAGTGCCAGGAAAGGAGGAGGGTGCAGAAAGAATACTTGTTGAAATCCTGTCAGAAGCTTCCTAAATGGTTTTTGTTTTGTTTTTTAATTTATTTTTATTAGTGCATTATAATTGCACAGAATGATGGGATTTGTTGTCAGATGCATACAATACAGCAACACAATTTGGTGAATATCTACCCCCCTGCTGACACACTCCCTTCTACCTCCAACCTCCTGTCCCCCAATCCCTTGCCTTTCTTCTAGGCCCTGTATTGCTCCTAAAATAACCTAAGTACAGGGACATAATTCTTATACCTATGAATAACATTTTTATATACATGACTAGAGTATATGCAGTGACATTTATAACTGCTTAGAGTGTACCTTGCTTTATCTCAGTTCCAGCATTTCCCCTTCTCCCTTCCTATCATCCCTTCTTGTTCTTCAATATATTTGACAATAAGATTGAACATTTTCATTTTTATAAAGGCATGCAGTATAGCTTGTTCAAATATCTTACGCAATATCTTGCAGCTGTATATCATAAATATTAACATATTGCATTTTTGTTCTATGGTTCTAATCCATTTTATCTACCTTTCCCCCAAGCTTGGGTTTAGCTCCAGCCTCCACAAATGAGGGAGAACATTCCTCCCTTGATTCTCTGGGTTTGGCTAACTTCGCTCAGCATTGTCATCCATTTACCTTCAATGGATGCAATATCATTGTTTCTAATAGCTGAGTAGAACTGTATTGTATACACATATACCAGAGTTTTGGATCTATTCATCAAGTGAGGGGCATCTAGGTTGGTTCCATAATTTAGCTACTGCAAATTGAGCTACTACGAACATAGATTTTGCTATGTCACTGTAATGTACTGATTCTAACTCCTCTGGGAGTTAGAAGAGGGAAAACCCAGAAGAGGGAAAACTGGGTCATATGGTGAATCCAACCCTAATTTTTTGAGAAGTCTCCACGCTGCTTTCCAGAGCAGCTATACCAGTCTGCAATTCCACCATCAGTGTGCTAGTGTCTCCCCACAACACCTCCAGCATTTGTTATCATTTGTATTCTTCATCTTTGCCAGTCTGGCTGGACTGAGGTGAAATCTTAAGGTAGTTAAGATTTGCATTTCTCTGATTATTAGTGATGTAGAACACTTTCTCATGTATTCATTGGCTTGCTCAATTTCCTCTGTTCAGAAGTTTATGTTTAGCTATCTGGCCCATGTATTAATTTGGATTGTTTTTATTATTGAGTTTTTTTGAGTTCTTTGTAAATTTTGGATATTTGTCTCCTGTCAGAGGGATCACAAGCCATGATTCTCTCCATTCTGCAGGTTGTCTCTTGACTATTTCCTTGGCTGTGCAGAAACATTTTAGTTTAATGGCATCCCACTCATTGATTTTTTACTGTAATTCTTTCACTTGAGAAGTCTTGTTGAGGAAGTCATTGTCAACTCCATATGCTAGAGTGTTGGTCTTAATTTTTCTTCTAGCAGTGGTATGGTAGTTGGTTTAATTCCTAATTCCTTGATCCAGATAGATTTGATTTTTGTGCAACATGAGAGATAAGGATCTAATTTCAATTTCCTGCAAGTGGCAGTCCAGTTTATCCAGCACCATTTGGTGAATAGGCTGACTCTCCGTCTTGTTATATTTTGATCCCCTTTGTCAAAGATCAGATGTTTAAAGATTTGTGGGTTTGTCTCAGTCTTCTATTCCATTTATCTTCATTCCTATTATGATACCAGCACTATGCTGTTTTTAATAAAACAGCTCCATAGTATAATTTTAGATCTGGTATTGCAAAACTACCTGTTTTGTCTTTCTTCTTAGTAACATTTTGTCCATTCTGGTTTTCTTGTTGTTCCAAATGAATTTGAGAATTGTTTTTCTATAATTGTAAAAAATGATATTGGAAATTTGATTGGGATTGCATTGAATCTGTATAGTGCTTTTGGCAGAATGGCCATTTTAATTATATTCATTCTGCCTAACCAAGAGCATGGAATATGTTTCCATCCTATCAGATCTTCTTTGATTTCCATCTTCAGTGTTTGATAATTTTCCTTCTAGAGGTATTTTACTTCTCTGTTAGATTAATTCTCAAGTATTTTAATTTTTTAGAGGATATTTTAAATGGGATAAATTTCCTGATTTCTTCTTCTGCCCTAATATTATTAGCCTATAGGAACGCTATTGATTTATGGATGTTGATCTTGTAGCCTGCTACTTTGCCAAACCTGTTTATTAGCTCTAGCGGTTTTCTGGTGGAGTTTTTTTGGATCTTCCAGATATAGGATCAGGTCATCAGAAAAAAGGGATAGTTTGACTTCCTCCCTTTCAATTCTCACCCTTTGATTTCTTCCTCTTCCTAATTGCTCCAGCCAGGGTCTCAAGGACTATATTGAATAAAAGTGGTGAGAGTGGGAAGCCTGGTCTTGTTCCCAAGATTAGTGGAAATGCATTCAACTATTTTCCATTTAGTATTATACTAGCTGAGGATTTGGCGTATATAGCCTTCACGAAATTAAGATAAGTTCCTTCAATCCCTATTTTCTCTAGAGTTTTGAGCAAAAGTGGGAGGTGGATTTTATCAATGGCCTTTTTTTTTCATCTATTGAGATGATCATTTTGCTCTTAATTCTGTTTAAGTGATGAATCACATTTATTGGTTTGCTTTTGTTGACCAGCCTTGCATACCTGGAATGAAACCCACTTGATCATGATGAATTATCTTCTTGATATGGTTTTGAATGTGATTTTTGAGACTCTTATTAAGGATCTTCGCATCAATGTTCATGAGAAATATTGACCTGTAGTTTTCTTTTTTCGATGTGTTTTTGTTGGGTTTTGGTATCAGAGTTATGGTTGCTTGATAAAATGTTTCAGAAAATTCCCTCTTTTTCAATTTCTTGAAATAGCTTAATGAGGAGATGTATTAGCTCTTCTTCAAAGGTGTGGTAAAACTCAGTAGGAAATCTATCAGGCCATGGGCTATTTTCTTTGGAAGACTTTTAATTGCTGTATGGATTTCAGTGCCTGTTATTGGACTGTTTAGGATTTCAATGTCATCCTGTGTCAATTTGGGATGTTGTTTATGTCTAGAAATTTGTCCATGGCATCCAAATTATCTGATTTAAATCAGTCTAGTTTTTCAAAATATGTTCTGATAATCTGATTTCAATGGGGTCAGTGGTGATCACCCCCTTTTCCTTGGTGATTCTGTTGATTGGTTTTGATTCTCTCCTTCTTCTAGTTATATTACCTAGGGATCTGTCAAATTTATTTATTTTTTCAAAGAATCAGCTCTTTGTTTCATTGATTCTTTTTATTGTTTTGTTGTTGTTCTCAATTTCATTGATTTCAGCTTTGATCTAAATTATTTCCTGTTTTCTGCTGGCTTTGGGATTAGACTGTTCTTCCATTTATACAGATTTGAGTTGGAGCATAAGCTTATTTGTTAGGGATCTCTCCTGATTCTTAATGTGCACACTCATTGCTATGAATTTTCCCTTTAGATTGCTTTCAGACTCTCCCAGAGGTTTTGATATGTTGTGTTTTCTTTATCATTCTTTTCCCAAAATTCTTTAATTTATGTTCTCGAATCTTCTTAGATCCATTCTTCATTTAACAGTGTGTTATTCAATCTCCACATATATGTGTGTCTTGTGCAATATTTTTTGCTACTAATTATTAGGGTCATGGCATCATGGTCTGATAGGATACATGAATTAATATCTACTTTCTTATATTTGCTAAAATTTCTTTTGTGAACTAGAATATGATCTATTTTGGAGAAGAATCCATGTGCTGCTGAGAAGGTACATTTTGCCAATTTGAGGTGGAATATTCTGTAGACATCTATTAAGTCTGTTTGATTTATGATGTTGTTTAGACTGGAGATCTCTTTATTGTTTCTTTGCTTAGACAATCTGTCTATTGGTGATAGAGGTGTGTTAAAGTCTCTCAGCGGTATTGTGTTGAGATCCACCAAGAGTTTTATGTCTTGGAATCATTTTTCCACATAATTGGGGGCATTGGTGTTTGGACAGTATATATTTACTATGGTTATATCTTCCTGTTGTATTGTTCCCTTTATTAGTCTTCTTTACCTCTTCTGTTGTATTTATGTTGGAAATCCACTTTGTTGGATATAAGAATCAGAACTCCAGCTTGCTTTCTTGGGCCATATACCTGGTAGTTTTGTGGTTTTTTTCCCATCATTTCACCTTTAATTTTTGGGTGTCGTTGTCTGTAAGGTAGGTTTCCTGTAAGCAGCATTTTGTTGGATTTGCTTTTTGATCCAATCTACTGGTCTTTGTCTTTTGATTGGTGCATTGAGGACTTTCACATTCAGCATTAGAATAATTATTGGCTGTTGTTCATAGTCATTGTGTTTTATTAGTAAGTTCTGTGCAGTCTTGGTTGTCTAATGGTAGCATGTACCTTTATTGGATTTCCTCTGTTTTGGGGTTTTGAGAAATGTTTAGTTGTTCTTCTATCTGGAGTTTATCTTTGAGGATTTTTTGTAATGCTGGCTTTCTGCTCATGAATGCTCAAAGTTTTTTCCTATCATGAAAAGTTCTTATTTCCCCCTCAAATTTGAAGCTGAATTTTGCTGGGTATTGTATTCTTGGCTGCATATTGTGTTCATTCAGGCATTGTAAGATCTCCTTCCATGATCTTCTCACTTCCAGAATTGGAACTGAAAAGTCAGATATGAGTCTTATTGGTTTGCCTCTGAATGTGATTTGTCGTTTCTCCTTTGCCATTTTCAATATTCTTTCCTTGATTTCCCTTTGTACATTTTGAATATGATGTGTCTTGGTGAGCTTCTTTTTTGATTAGGCCTATTGTGTGTCCTATAATCTTCCTGGATGAGCATATAAGACTTTATTTTCATATTGAAAGTTTTTTTTTTCTTTAACCATATCATTGAGAATGTTCTTTGTCCCATTCATTTGTGTTTTTTTTTTGTTCCTGTGTCCTAATTACTCTTAGATTGTTTCTTCTCATTTCATCCCAGACATTTTTAAAATTAGTTCGTGTAGAGTGGGTTTTTTTTTCTTTTTTGTCATCCGTGCACTCAACTTGCTCAGTCTGTCCTCATTGTCAGAAGTTGTTTCTTCAAGAGCTGAGTTTTTGTTTCCTATAGAAGTTAGTCTATTATTAAATTCTTCCACGTTTCCTCTCATGTCGTTGTCTGCAGATTTAGCTCTGTTACTTCCTTTTGGAGTATGTCTTTTACTTTAATAATAGAAATTTTCATCTCCTGAACTTTCTCACTTAGTCCCTTCAGTATATCTTCCTTTAGCTCATTGTTCCTTTTAGTAATCAGATCATTGATGATATTTTTAAGGTTTTCATCTCAGTCCCTATCTGTGGCATCATTTTTAGGGGTGTTGTGTGTTCTAAGTGAGCCTCTTCTAATTTGATTCTTCATTTCGAAGAGCTTCTTTTGGATCTCTGAAATAAGATTTCCTGCTAGGAAGGTGGGCAGTTCTCCTGGTGATTTTTCCTTGCAAGTCAAAGGATTGGATGAGCCCCCACCTTGTTAATGATCCCCTTCTTCCAGATGCTACTTCTGGGTGGGTCCTCTTTTTGCTCCATCTTTTGATTCCAGGCTCAAGGTTGAGATACGAACCTGTTTTACCATGGGAACTTCCTCCAATTAGTCATGAGCAGGGGCTGCTTTAGATGGGGGTCCTTCCAGTGGTGTCCTGAACACCTTCTGGCAGGACTCAAGGAGGCCCAGAGAGGCATATGGGGTGTCAGGTACGCAGGGGCTGCTCCAGGCAAGGAATCTCCTCCACTGGGTCCTGAGCAGAGGCTGCTCCGGATGGGAGTCCTACCAGTGTTGTCCTCAAAACTTCCTAATTTGATGGCAAACATTAATCTGTATGTCCAAAAAGCTCAATAAACTCCATGTAGTATAAACTCAAAGGGATGCATATCTTAATATTCAAGCCATAAACAGAATTTGAAAGAGTGAAAAAAAAAATTGAAGGCTATTTGTATCCAAGGTTTCCTCAAGAAGATTTACTGCTGTCTTATCTTCAAACCACATGGAAGCTAAAAGAAAGCAGAATGGCATTCATAGTGCTGAGAGAAAGGATTGAAAACCAATGATCCTTCATTGAGAAAACATAGCTTTCAAAACCAGAGGAGAAATTTACAATTTTCTAGATAAACAGAAACAAAGAATTTGTCATTCAACCATTTGCCCTAGAAAGAATACAAAAGGGAGTAATTCAGGCAGAATTGAAAGGACAATAAATAATAATTTAAATGCACACAAATAAAATAAAAACACTAATAAAGACAGTTACATATGTAAATATAAAAGGCAGCATTAATTTATTTTTCACTTCTATTGATTACTAGACAAAAATTGTATATATTCAAGGCATATAATGAGATTTTAATATATGCATACATTGTGGAATAATTGCCACAATCAAGCTAATTAAAACACCCATCACCTTGCATAGTTCTTATTTTTGTGTGTAGTGAAAATACTTAAGATCTACTCTCCTAGAAGCACATTATTATCTTTAGAACTTATGCCTACGATAACTGCAAGTGTTTATCCTTTGACCACTATCTTCTTACTCTCCCCACACTTAGTTTTTGACAACCATCATTGCATTCTATGACCATGAGTTTGACACTTTTGGATTCTCAAGTAATTGAGATCATGCAGTATTTTTTTTTCTATATTCTGTTTATTTCACTTATCATACTCCCAGGTTCATCTGTGTCGATGCAAATGGCAGGATGTCCTTCTTGGTTAAGGCTGAATAAAAAATTCCATTTTACATATATCCTACATTTTTTTTATCCAACTATGGACAGACACTTAGGTTTTTTCTATATCTTGAGTATTGTGAATAATTTTGTAATGAGCATGGGAGTGCAGATGTCTTTTGAAGATAGTGATTTTATTTCCTTTGGCTATCTATATACCCAAAGGGGAATATAAAATACAAAATCTTCAACAAAATGCTAGCAAACTAAATTCCATTAAAAGAAGCATACACCATTATTAAATCAAATTTATTCCTGGAATTTAAGGATACTTTAAGATGCAAATCAACCATTGTGATATACAGCATTAACAGAATGAGAGACAAAAATCATATGATCACTTTATGATCATCCTTTTTTTTAATCTATTTTTCCTAGTCTGTATATCTCCTGGCTGGAATAGTTTTTTTTTTTTAATTTATTGAGGAGTTTTGTTGTTGTACAATCATAAATGTGTATGTAGTAACAACATGATATGCCCATGATCCTAATCCAGAATCACCCCCATATCACTCACACCCCAGTCTGTTGACTCCTCTATATTTCTCCCATAACAGATAAATGATTATATATGTTTAAATGCACACAAATAAAATATATACATATATATATACATATATATAGAAATATATTACAGATTGTGGATTTTCTAGAATTAAATGATTACATAAGTATTATTTAGCTTCTCAAGGGAGTAAAGACTAAGCTGCATTGTTGATTCCCCCTTTAGATCCCTCTCTATCATCCCTCTCTCTCCTTTTCCTGCCTCCTCTTTCCTCCCCTGCCCTACTTCTCTATGGTTTCCCTAAATTATGTATTGCTTCAACTTTGGCGAGAACTACTTTTCACCCAAGCCTGGGTTTTGCTCTAGCCTCCACACATGAAGGCAAACATTCGACCCTTGAATCTCTGGGTCTAATAGATGCAGAAAAATCATCTAACAGAACTAAATATCATTTCAGAAATAAAAAATGTAAATCTTTCAACAAATTAAAAATAGAAGGAATTTACCTCAACACAATAAATTCCCTGTTGTAGTATGTAGCACAAGCCTCTAAGATCAGAAACAGGATGCTCACTCTTTTTTTGTTTTCTTTTTTTTTTTTTTTACTTAATTTTAATACATCAGTTGAACCCAGGAGCATTTTACCACTGAACCACACTTTTTATTTTTTAAATTTTGAGACAGGGTCTCACTAGGTTGTACAGGCTGGCCTCGAACTTGTAATCTTCTTGCCCCAGCTTCTGGGATCACAGGTGTTTACCACCACTCCCCTCTGAGTATACTCACTCTTGCCACTTCCATTTCACATGGTACTAGAAGTCCTAACTAGAGCAATTAAGCAAAAAAAGAAAGAAAGAAAAAGAAAAGAAATAAAAGGCATCCAAATTAGAAAAGAAGAAGCAAATGCATTTTTTAACTTTTCTCCTATGTTATATAAAAGATGACAATAGCCTAAAGTAATGATTAGAATGCTGTTTTGATTGATTTATTATGAATATGTCATCATACAACAACAATAGCACACGGGAGTAGAGAGGAAATGGAGCTATGTAACAAAAAGTCAACACACAATTTAATTAATTTAGTATTCCTCGTTGCAACCAGGAAATAGAATGAAGGAGTAAGAAGCCACATAGAAGATGGATATTTTCAAGGTATGTCCCCATGACCCACCTCCTCCAGTCACACCCCAACCCCCTATGGTTACCACACAGTCAGTCCATTCAAACTAGGACAGAGTGATTGGTTTACAACTTTCCTAACCAATCATCTCATCCCTGAAGTTTCTTGTATTTACACAGGTGATTTAGGAAAACATTTCATTCCCAAACTATAGACTGGCCCCCAAAAGCTCATGTCCAACTAACAGTACAAAATGCATGTAGTTCATCTCCAAGCCTCTCCATAGTCTGCATTGCCCAAACATCCAACTCCAAATTTTCACCTGATGTTCAAGGCAAACACCTGACTATGAACCCCTATAAAAATCAAAAACATGTTACACATATATAATTTACAATAGCATGTAGTAAACATTCTCATGCAGGAAGGAATAGGAGGACAGAAAGAAAGAGATGGAACCAAAACAAGACCAAAACCCAGCCAAGCAAAACATTCTCATAACTCCACATATAACATTCTAGGACACTTGGCAGTGAGGTGTGCTCCAGTTGCTGCATATATAGCCTCTCTTTTAGCCCGGTTTCCTCTATAGCCAGCAGCTTTTCTTGCCAGGCTGTCCACATTAATTCCTAGGGTCTCCATTCTGGCTTTAGCTTCAGCTTTACAGTATCATACATTGCTCTCTTGGTGGCAGCACACAGGGATTCTGACCTTGTTTCACTTTACCTGACTTCTCAGGCCTTCCTTGGTGGAGGCTTCCATGGCCCCTTAACTAAAACATTCTTAATTCCTTTTGTACCATCACCACATGATGACAGCAAGTTGTGCCACCAGCTTATGCAGTAGCTGAATCCCTTAGGATCCTGGCTGCAGCAGCCTCTGAGCACCTGTGTGCCTGACCATGGTGAAACGACTACCTACACACCTATGTGCTAGCAGGTTCCTCTCAGGAGCTCTTCCCAAAGTAATTTTCCCTTCTACAATCTTGCAACTGCAATGGGTGTAGTCTTGCAAATTCCTAAGATGCCATCACACCATCTTTCCTATTGGCTCTGTGCAAAGCACTTAGTATCTCTTTAGTGGCTATTATATCTGTAATAAGCACAACTTCCTTAACTCTAGTTTTGCCTGTACTTTTCTGGCCAAATTTTTAAGTTTTAAAAGTTTTCTGCTTCAAATTCTCATAGTAAACCTGGCAAAAACCTGTCAGCACAATCCATCCCACTGCCTTAATGCTGAGCTGCCTTGAAATTTCCTCCACCAAATTAATTAGTCTAGCCTGTTTAAATTCAGCTTCACACAAAGTCTCAGGACATGGACAAATTGCAGACAAGTTTTTTGCCCGAGTGTAACAGGAATTTCATCTAGTTAAATTCCTAATACAGTCCTCATTTTACTCTGAAACCTCATAAGTTATAGACTGCATTGCTATCAGCATTCTGGTCTTCTGAACTCCCAAAAGAAACACCCAGTAAATACTACTAAAAACATTCCAAGGCTTTCCTATCATTCATGTTTCATCTCCAAGCTTTTCCAAACTCCTCCTGTAAACCAGTTCCAAATACTTCTGAATCACATGGTAAAGTTAGTCACAGAAACAACTCCCCATTTCTCAGTACCAATTTATGTTTTAGCCTGCTTTGTGTTGTTGTGACCAAAACACCCAACAATAAAAGCTTAGATTTTTTTTTCTGGCTCATGGTTTCAGAGGCTTAGCCCATGGTTGGTCAAGTCCATTACTCTGGGCTCAAGTTGAGGCAGAACATCATGGCAGAACAGAAGGGCCTGGTGGAAGAGTGCTTCTCACCTCATGTGGCCAGGAAAAAAAAGGAGAGGAAGGAACCACAGGCAATTTGAACCCTTCCAAAGCATGCCCCTAGTGACTCACCTCCTCTAGACATACCCCCATCTGCTTGCAGTTACCTGGTTAATCCATTTAAACTAGAATGGACTGATAGGTTATAGAACTCATAATACAGTCATTTCACATCTGAACATTCCTGTATTAACAGAGGAGCCTTTGGGAGACACTTCATATCCAAATTATAACACACTAAAAATAAATATAGAGTTTACACAGTGAATATATACTAAAATATCATCCAGATATAAACAGGCACACCTTTTATTGTTTCTCTTTTAGATATACATGACATTAGAATCACCCTGAAATAATTATAAAATCATGTCATATAACTAGTTCCAATTCAGGCACCAGTACTGTCCCTACCCTTCCCTTCCTTCCATCCCCTGTTGTTTCGAAATACAAATGATAATAGAATATTCAATGATATAATTATAAAAGTATGGAGTATAACATTCCATTTCCATCTCTAGTATTACTCATATATTCTCTACCCTCTACCCTACTGATCTTCTTATTATTTACTAATTTTTTTTAATTTAGTGACTTCTTGATGAACATGTTGATGCAATTCACTGTGGTAGTTCATATATGAACATAGGAAAGTTGTCTGTTTCACTTCACCAGATTTTCCTATCTTGTCCCTCCTTCCTCCATTTCTTTCACTTTTGTCTATTTCTCTGATCTTTTCCTTGTTTTAAAATAAAATAAATAGATTGAAAGTAAAAGGACAAAATGTAATATAATATGTAAACACTAAGCAATGAGAGGTAGCCATGAAAAAGAAACTTAAACAGAAATGTTATCATCAACTTCTCAAAAAGATAAATTTGCCAATGAATCAAGAAGGCATAGTGAGCATAAATATGTGTGTACCTAACCATGGAATCCTAAACTACAGAGAATAAAACCTGGCTAAATATAGTGCTAAAATGGCAGTAATTAGAGATTCTAATAACCCTGTTTCACAAGTAGTCATAATAACTAGACACAAGATCATCAAGTAGATTTAATACAATAAGGACTTACACAACATTACACACTACCAGATCTAGGAAAAATTGATAGAACATTCCACCCAACAATAGCAAAACACACATTATTTTCAAGAATAGGCATAACATTCTCTAGTATAAACCATATAGAAAGGCTCGGTAAATTTAAAAGAATAATACAAAGCATGTTCTATCACCATAACAAATGATCAGAAATCAATTGCAGATGGATGTTTGGTAAATTCATAAACATTTGGAAAAAACTAGCAGGCTCCTGAACAACAGATAAACCAATAAATCACAAGTGAAATTGGGTAATATTTTGAGATGAATGAAAACAAATGCAAAATTGGCCAACAACTATGGAATTCAGTTAAAGCCATGCTTGGAGAGAATATCATAGCTGTAAATGAACATATGTTCAGATTAAGAAAGTAGAATATGTAGCAGCAGAGAGCAGAAAGGTCGTTGCTAGAGAAGGAAGAAGTGAGGAGACATAAGTCTGAAGTTGCATTTAGGTAGGTTGAATAATGGGGAGCAAGAGAACTATAATCAATAATACGTTATTATATAATGGAAATTTGCCAAAAGAGTAGATTATGGTGCTCTTGTCACACATACAAAAATATAACTATGTGAGGGATGGATGCTAATTTGCTTTACAGTGATAATCTTTATACATACATCAGTTTTAATTATCTATCATTTGTCTATCTGTATATACATAATATTTTGTATGCATTAAGTGTATATATTAAAGGATAAAAATAGGAAAGATACAAAATCAATAAGTTGAAAGCAACTGTAGGAAACCAGAAAAAAATAAGGCAAAATACAAACAAGCAGGAGAGAAATAGTAAATGCTGAGTGAGAATAAGTGAAATAGGTGCTACAAAAATGACAGAAAAATTCAACAACACCAAATGCTGTTTCATTGAACGAATCAAACAATAAAACTTTAGCTAGACTGAACAAGAATAAAAGAGAGAACAAACTTGAATAAGAATTTCTTAGGTCCGGGCTGGAGCGGTGGCTCAGCAGTTTTGGCGCTTGTCTGGCAAGCACGAGGACCCGGGTTCAAACCCCAGCACCACGTACACAACTGAGTGTTGGAGCAACTGAAGCCAGGTGAAAAACTAAATAAACTTGTTTCTCTCTTTCTCTGTCTCTCTCACTGTCCCTCTCTCTTAAAAAAAAAAAAAAAAAAAGAATTTCTTAGGTCCAACACCTAATGCATGAACAGTCCTAAAACAAACAATAAAAAAACTGGGCAATGAAAATTGAGAATCTTTTTTTGGTACAAATGATACAAGAAAGTAAAAAGAAAACTGACTGAGTAGGGATAATATATTTCAACCATATATCTGGTAAGAAACTTGTATCTAGAATCTACAAAGAACTCTTATGACTTCATAATAAAAAACAAATACAATAATATAATGCTATTTTTCAATGGCTATGATCACATCCGCCCATCCAGAGGTTCACTGAGTTCTAGATAACATATCAGGTGCAGGGCAAGCTGCTGTGAATAGAACAAGGCCTTGATCTTAGTAAACCCCAGGCTAAGTGTGTCTTTGAGAAGTGAGACGAGTACAGGAAGACTCTCTCAGGGATGCAGCTTTGGAAAGCAGTTGTCACTCACCAACATGACAGTCTAGAGCA
Organism: Aplodontia rufa; assembly: GCA_004027875.1. NCBI lineage: Eukaryota > Metazoa > Chordata > Mammalia > Rodentia > Aplodontiidae > Aplodontia > Aplodontia rufa. Next base: position 31,043 of record PVKS010010856.1, read on the forward strand.
GGATAAGAGGGAACGGGAGTTTGGTTTTAGACAGATACATGGAGTAGGAGGTGCCTGTGAGGTAGCGAAATACAACAGTAAGATTGCGCCAATATTAGGTTATGGTGCAGTCATTCAGGCAGTCTCAGTGTACTACAGGCCAGTGAAGCTGTGAGGATATTTGTGTGGGTACACTGAAACAGGGCTGAAGAAGAAAAAAAGAAAGAAAAGAAAAAGAAGGAGAAGAAGAAGGAGGAGGAGGAGGAGGAGGAGGAGGAGAAGGGGAAAAGGAAGAGGAGGGGAAGGGGAAGAGGAAGAGGAAGAGGAAGAGGAAGAGGAAGAAGAAGAAGAAGAGGAAGAGGAAGAGGAAGAGGAAGAAGAAGAAGAAGAAGAAGAAGAAAAGTGCCCTGCCTTTCCTCTCAACTGGCCCAAATATTCTTTGCTGGAGTCAACTGTCCCTGCTCTGCCTTTTTCCTTGATTGTCACTGTCCTTTGAGGACTGTATTTCCTCCACTACTTCCTTTCATGAAATCATTGCAAGCTTCTTTTTCCTTACTTTGACTTCCAAATATTGTATCTGCCATCATTGTCACATGCTGATTCATTTATCCCTAGGAGTCTTGAAGCACATCCTTAGGCCTGGGTTTTATATCTCCTCTAATAAGTAAGAAAGATGTAATTAAACAATCAGGCAATACAGACCAAAGTTCATCTGTGAGATAAGATAGAGGCAATGAATTCCCATATTTCTCACAGTGAGATTCCCTGGAATCAGGGCCACCAGACAGGCAACATTTTTCTTTTCATTTATTGTCTCTAGGATGCACCAGACTATGATTTCTTGCAAGGCTCTGCTTGCCCTGCAACATCCCTCCCCAGTGCCCCTTGGCTCATAAAATCTTCTTGGATTCTACCAGTTCAAACTAGTAATTTTCCTTTTATGTTTTATTGACAAATGATAATTGTACAAATACATGATGTACAATGTGCTGTTTTGATATGCATACACATGATGTCTAATGATTGCATCGAGATAATCAACATATTCATCATCTCAAACATTTATCATTTCTTTGTGATAAGAACACTCAATATGATAGTCTTTGAGTTCAAAATTATACTTGGAGAGAAAAATTCTATTATCCTACTATAGTAGGGGTTTTACAGGGCAGGGTCCTATTACAGAGCCAAGGCAACTAGAGCAGTCCTCTGTTACTGGTACTGTGATACTGCCAGAAAGAACTCAAGGAAAACGCAGGTAACCAGCAGAAGTTTAACAGAGGAGGTAAGAAGTGAAGGTGATATGCAACACAGGAGCTGCATAAACTGCCACAAAGAGGCAGTGTTGCTCACAGAACTGGAGTCTTTAAGGAAATTGGGTCCCCCTCTTCCTGCCTCAACGTTTGCTGTCCCATTAATTGGTTAATCAGGTAATAGCCCTCAGCGAATTTTGTGAGGGTCTTGATGTCCTGGCAGCCAGGGCCATTGGATGGTTGTGACATAGTTTGGGGATAGGAGAGGATTCTGGTGATCTGATTATGAGAGGTAATGATGACGTGGTCTAGAAACAGGGATTAACTATTGCTGGGAAAGGCTCTGACGTAGCCATCCCACTTTTCTGAAGCTCATCCTCTTCAATTAAGCAAGTTTGGAGGGAAGATGGGATCACACTTTAAAATATCCATATGAACCTTAGAGCTGGGATTTTTGTGTTTAATTTCTTCTAATCTGTTTATTATGATAAGTAAAAGTATTTGGGCAAACAGGAGCTAGTGAAAACTTCAGTAAAGGTGTGTAACTGAGCATGAGGTTTGTGAAGAGTAGAGGAAGTAAAGAAGGTTTTAATAAAGGGAAAGAACAGAAGATCTCAGTGAAAAGGATCTTTGTAAATAAAATTCTAACCTAGACGCAGTGAGTCAGAATGATGGAACCCCAGGAGAATGCAATTTAGGTTGTTTCCACCTGTAGTCATTAATCCAACCATATTCATTAAGCCAGTGATCCTCAGAATCACTACTGTTGCCCAAAAGAAGACTAATTCTCAAGTGTTTACTATGCAGTCTTCCAACAGTGAAGTTATCTCCACCTTGAGACTCTCAACCTGAACTGATTATGGAGGTATAATTGATTATTCCATAATCAACTTGATAGATGTTAGACTGATTGATTGTATTGGCCAGGCTTAGTCAGCAACTGCTGTGATTTTGTAATTATCAACTCCTCAAATCATTTATCAAACTACCAGGGAAGCGGTAAAAATAATGGTGCTAGGCTTTCCAGGATTGATTTGATTTGGGTCTCCAACTGCAGAGAGAAAAATATTTTTCTCCACAGTCATCACAGAGCAGTCAGGATAAAAGAATTGGTGGCATTATATAGGGAATTCTGAGTGCTAAATGTAAACCTAGGAGTTACCTTCAAACATGTGAGAAAAAGACATTTTTGGGGTCTGTGTCTAACATCATTTTCACTTTAATTCTGTAAACCAAAAATGCATATAATAAATATTTACAGAATCCTTCAAAGAGTCAGACATTGAAGATAAAGACAAGCATTCACCTTAATCAAACTGTCTTTAATATAGGTTTTAAAATTCTCTTCTTATTAATATGAAAAATCACCTCCTGCTTCAACATTTCAATGGTTTCTTGTTGTCTTCAGGAAAAAAGTCTAACCGCCTTAGTGTCTCAGTTTTTAACATTAGGCCATACACTTGCCTTTCTGATTTTTCTTTCTTGTAAAATATGGGCATTAGCTCATAATTATGTAATGATATTAGTTCATTAATTGTGACAAATGTACCACACTAAAGCAAAATGTTAATTGAAGAAACTGGGTGTGGTAGATATGGAATATCTCTGTACTAATTTCTCAAATGTCCTGTGAATCTAAATATTTTCTAAAATAAAATAGTTATTTAAAAATTAAAATTAAATCTGTCTGAAATTCACAGAAAAAATATAAAAGAGAATGCTAATATTTTTGAAATATATATGATCACCTAATCTTGCATATGACTAATTTCTTTCTATGACTCTTTAAACAAAGTCAATTATTAATTTTTAATTATTAGGCATCAGACATGGAAGCAATAGAATATAGAAGGCAGAGGTAACAAATATTGTCCTGCCTAAAAGGCTTACACAGGCTACTCTATATAATAAATTAGCATGAGCACAATAAAAGAGACCTGTGGAAAACACCTCCAGAAGGAAATATGGTGAGAAAAGTAAAGTTAAAGTGTTAAGTAGAAACATGTCATAAAGGACTATGAATTTGAGATTAAAATTTGGACTTTCTGCTATAAGATATAAAACATTCCTAGAAAATATTGATAGGGGGATATTTTGTATGGCTCCCCCCAAGAATGCAGAACACATCTTGATAATATTTTATAGACCTTCTTTGGAAAAGGATTTAATTCAATCTCTGTGGAAATACCTATGCCAAAGTCTCAGGATAATTAAAACAGAGCCTCCTTGTTGCATTTTGAATTCTGGTGAAAAGGTTATTTGATGTATGATCTTGCTAATATCATGAGTAAAATGCAGATGCATAAACTGGAATATAGCTGTCCCCCAGCCTCTCTATGGGAGATTCATTCCAATACCTCCTATATGACTACCAAAATCCATGGATGCTCAAATCCCTAACATAAATGGTTCAGTATCCAACTCATACCCTTCCTCACACATACTTTCAATTATCTCTAGATTACTTATAATCCCTAACAAAATGTAAAAAGTTGTTATACTTTTTTGTTTAAGAACTAAGATGGCAATAGAAGAAATCATGCTGAGCAAATTTAGCCAAACCCAGAGAGTCAAGGGTCAAATGCTTTCACTCATTTGTGAAGGCTGAAGCTAAATACAGGCTTGGGTGGAAGCTAATTAAACTCATGTTTTGGACCCACCAAGGGCATAGCAACACATAATCTAGGATAACCAGACATGTGGGGGGAGGGGGAGGGAGACCTAGGAGGATGGGAGAGGGAGGGAAGATAGGGAGGAATCAAGGGAGACAATCAACAATGTAGCATACTCTTTACTCCCCTGAGAAATCAAATATTATGTATGTAATAATTTAATTCTGGAAAATTCACAATCATTATATATACATATATATACAAACACATATAACATACATATATACATATATACATGTATAAAGTCAATTATATTTGTTAGGGGTATAATACAGAAGTGTCAAGAGACTGGAGTGTGGGCAATGTGGGGGTAACTATGGTTTATGATCAATGCATATCATAGTGTTACTTTATATGCAATTATGATTATGAAAACAACTCCACACTTAATTTAAAAATAAAATACAAAAAATCAGTTAGATAAGAAATTAAAAACAAAGGAAATAATGACAATGAAAAAAGTCTACACATGTTTAGTACAGTTAAAATTATTTTCCCAAATATTGGCTGAATTCATGGATTTATAAATTGTGACTCTGGAGGGCCAACTGTAGTTATATCATCAGATAAATGGACCTATATCAACTGTAAAAATACTATGCAATTTATTATCATATTTAAACATTTATTAGGTTCTTTGAGCTTCAAGAAATAAAGACATGACTCCTATTTTTGGATTGTGCAATAAGGGATTTCATTGGTTCATAGAACTACAAGTTCAGGGACAGATGGGTAAAAAGATTGTGAGGGTCTGATGGAAAGTCCAGGTAAAGACCAGAAAGAGGGGAAACTGAGAGGAGATTGAGAGTTAGAGACGGGAATGCAGAGCCAGAGAATGGGAAGAGTGCCCATAGTCACCCAAACTGAGCCTCTAGCACTCACACCCTATTATTGAATGAATTTTTGTTAACTTCATAAATGGTTAAATGAATAAGCTTTATAGAACATTGGTAAATCAGTAAATGTGATAAATTTCCCATTCAATGAATTGGTCTGAAGTTAATTAATCTAGACTAACCTACCCTCTATCTCAAGCCATACTGCAAATCCCACAGACAATCCCATATTTGTAATCCTTGTCCCTGGTGTAACAAGAAAATTATAATCCTTAAATTCCCAGGGCCAGATTCTCCAGGAGCAATGTGTCAGCATCCTCACTTTCCAAATAGTTTAGTCACACATATCCTGGGGCTCCACTTGCATTTATTAGGGCAAATGCTCATGTCAGAACACTGGGAAACTCAGGCCAAAAATGACAAGAATATCATTGAGCCTGGATCACTGGGGACATAGCAGGGAATGGAGAAAAGATATCATGTGTACTTCTTCTACAATTAATCTCAGATTCTGGAAGTCTATAAGATGAACAGTTTCCCATCACAGATAAGAATATGTCCTAAAGTGTCAGAGTGCTTGTGGAGGGATGTCACTGTGGGCTGTGTCTGTCCAACTTCGATGTAACAGAGTCCAGCGTTTTGATTCACAAGGTGTTTATAAGTAATCGACAGGGAGGGGAATAATAGCAAAGATAGCAACAATGGCAACAGCAAAGCACCCTGGGACATTGGAAGCAATAATAAAAGTTAATCATTTGTTAATGTGTGAATGGGCTTCTAAGAATAGAAAATTTAATAGGCAACATTTCCTCTTTTAATCAAAAATCATCATGATAAAGGACACAAAATATGCTCAATGCATTTTTTTTTTACTGTACATGTCAAGCCTGAAAGGAAACAAGAAACAGGAAAGAATAATGGATATTATCATGAAATAAGATCCTAGTTATGTGTCCGTGTCAAAGGCACATTATGTGTTTCAAGTAGCTTCTACTGAGATTGAAATCATCACCTTTATGAATTAATAAAAGTCTTCTATTTCACAATCCGTGCCTGATCAAAGCTCTCAATTTCTTTGGATGAAGTGTGTAACAATGTGAATTAGTTCAGGGTGCTGAACTGAAGTGGGAGTCACACAGATGGGTTCAAAGGGAGGCTCTGCTAACTACTCACTTTGTGACTCTAGACAAATTGCTTCACCTCTCTGAGCCTCAGCCACCTCCTCCCTCCAGGGTCTATGTTAAGTCCTAAATAGGTGCTACAGTGTCACACTATGTTTGCATGACAGGTGTCAGAAGCGACAAACATCATACAAAATGAGACATTCCATCACAGTGGCAAGCATGAATTGTGCTCATTTCATCACAGATCAACCAACATGAAATCTGTTAGTGTCATTTTCTTCTCTTCTTCTCTGATCAGTTTTCACTATATAAGTACAAATGGGGCCTTAATATAGAAGGTAGCATGTCATTGATTTTCTTGCAGGAATGGCCAAATTTGTCCTCCATTAATGGAAAACACAGGCCTCTACTTTTCAAATCTCAAGTCATTTCTTTCAGGGTTGTCCATAAAAGTGGTTAATAATTACCTACCAGTCCATAGGCACAATGTTACCTCCCATAGACATTTTAATTTCATTTTCCTCATTTCACTTATTGTCAGGAGGAAAGGTATCTCATGCAGTGTATCTCCTTGGAGTTTCCTGGTTGGCCCCTACCAGGAATGCAGTTAGTTCATCTGTCTGGGTTATTTGGGAGGAATATTAATGAAAGAACTATTTTTAAAAATTATTTTCTGTATCATAATTATTAAATCATATTAATTATAAAATTGAATATTTTCACTGTGACTTCCATACATGTATACATCATGCTTTTATTGCATCTATCCTCCCTGCTACCTGAAGAAGCTATTTTAAAGAGGTGTAATCAGGGTATAAGGAATGCACAAGGAATGGTAGGATGCCCTGCAATAACATCCGGATGAGCCTGACAGAGCAAGGGGAGGACATAGCTCCTTGAATTAAGGAAAGGGTGACATATGGAGAGGTTTGCTTATAAGGAGAGAAGGGAATCAGAATAATGAATTCCCCAACATCACTCACCTGTCACCCTCTCATCCCCATGCCTCCCATTGCTGCACCCAGTTGGAAGCCAATTCCAAGTAAGGCACAGAGAAAGATGGCTATGTGAGAATCTTTGATGTCCAATAAATTAACACAATGTTATCAAACAAAAACAATATTTTTCTGTCACAGAACATGTTTTTATGTCACAGTTGCTGTAGGTGACAAGCCCAAGCACAGATTAGCTGAATCCTCTGCTTCAGCAGCTTGTCAGCCTGTAATTCAGGTCTGGATTCATCTAGGGAAATACTCCCCTCAAGTTGCTCCCTGAGTTCTGTCCTGCATTTGTCAGGCAGAGATCCCTGTTTTCTTGCCAGAAATCAGTCAGTGTCCCCTTTCAGTTCCTAGAGAACTCTGCCTGTGGCCTCTCATAGCCTCTCCCATCACATGGCAGTTTGCTTCCCCAAAGCAGCAAGGAGAGCCTCCAGCTCTGACCTGCTAGCATAAAAAGTCTTGTATAATGGGAGTGAAATCCCAACATGTTTGCTATATTCTCTTATGTAGAAGCAATTCATAGGTTATAACTGCCTTCAAGGAGAAGAAATAGCACATATACTTGGACACCAGCAAGTAGGTCCTCCTGATGATAAGCTAGGGTCTGTCTACCCCAGTGGAAGAGAGTAGAGAAGGGTGGCGAGTGGGCCCTGTGGCACTGATAATGACAAGCATCCTGATGGCTGGCTCCTTCTTGGTCCTTACCTCACTCTTTCACATTTCAAATCACGGACAGAAGAAATTGACTTTGTGGTACCTTGCAGCTCATCTGGTCTCACCTCTCACTTTGAGACTGAAGAAACTAAGGGATAGAAGCTCCTCAATTTCCCTGGGATCTGAAAACCAGAGCCCATGTCCCATGTCCTTCCTGCCTTGCTGTGTTTCACAGTGATTTATTGTTAGAACTCATAGGATGCAGGAGAATGAATTCTCAACCTCCCAATCATGAAGTTAGATGGAAGGATCACTTTCAGCTCAAAATTAGGTGCCACTTCTATTAGGAGAACATGATTCCAGAGAATAGTACTTCTATCTACCACCATGTCTTCTCTCTCACTCTTCCTGCTAAGTTCTTGAATTTCACCAGTTGAACCTCCAGATGGTAAAGAATGCATTGCTCCCCAAAACATGCAGATGAGAGAATTTCCTCTCCCCTTACACTAGCCAAGGGAGGCTTCTCTTTGGTCTGTGAGTTTATAGTTCTCTTCAACTTCTGGCTGCATAGCTACCAGCTACCTTGATGCTGTCTTTTAGTATTTATAAGGGCACATTGAATACAAAAGCTTTCAAGATTATGACAGTTTTCACAAAACTTGTAATAATTTCCATGCTTTACCAGGATTCAGTTTTTAGTTTTTTAAGGGTGGCAGCAGTATCCTCAGGTGAGAAAGAGACCCCCTGCATACCTTACAGTCTTATATTTCAATGAGATTTCACCAAACCCTCACTTCCTCTGGTTTCTAAATGCAGAACTGCCCAGAAATAAAGGAACAGCCATGGATGATAATTCCTCTGGGCTCCTGGGAACAAATGGCCTCAGGCTCCATAGAAATGAATCACCAAACCTGGCATCTCCTTCCTCCTTGCTATTCCAACATCCCTTCTAGATAGGTTTTCAAATAAAGTACAGGGAGAGAAAGAGACATATACCACATGAAAATGCTCCTACAGTGAATATATGATTGCTTAAGAAAAACAGTTAGGCAGGCAAGGGTTATGGGGGCATCATGTCATTAACTTTGGCTTCCGAGGCTCATCTTCCCTCGTAATATTTTCCAATGAAGATTTTTAAGGTTTTGACACATAGGGAATGATATTTTTAAAAATCTATTATACCTCACAAATAATAGAAGTCTGCACACTATAGAGTTTCTAGTGATCACAAGCTTTCTCTACATAACTACACTCAATTTCTGATTTCATCCAATTTCTTCCCATTTCTAGAAACAGAAGCAAAGAGTTCATTATCTTAGAAAGTTATTATTAAATCAGGAGATTATTTTTGACTTAACAAATATCTTTTTAATACCTCCTATTTTCCAGACTCTTTTCAAGGTTCTGGTAGAAAAATAAAGATATAGTTTCAAATATCTGATAGTTAATTCTATGTGTCAACTTACCTTAACTATGGTGCTTAACTGTTTGGTTGAATTGCAGTCTAGATGTTATCATGAAGCTATTTTTATGTGCATTAATATCTATTTTTCTATTTTTAATATTCCAAAATTTAATTGAAATATAATCGTACATATGTATGAGTACGATTTGCTATTTCAATACATGTTTGCAAAGTGTAATGATCAAATCAGGGTGATTAGTACACCACTTACCTTGAGTGTTTAACATTTCTTCTTTGTGTTGCAAACATTCAAAATTCTAACAGATTTTTTTTGTGTGTGGTGCTAGGGTTCAAACCCAGGGCCTTATACAAGCAAAACATGGGCTATGCCACTGAAATATATCCACAGCCCTCTACTAGCTATATTGGAATATGTAATTAATTATTGTCAATAGTAATTGACCTACTGTGCTACAAAAGTTGTTCTTTCTATAAAACTATACCCCTATCCATTAAACATCCTCTCACATATGATTAATATTAAAACAAGTAGACTGAGTAAGTGAATAAAGTAGATTATCCACCATAAAGTGGGTAGGTCTCATCTGATTTATTGAACGACTTAAGTGAAAAGACTGAGGTTTGTTAAAGAATAAGGAATTTTCTTCAAGGTTGCAACATGGAAATTCTACCTGATTTCTAGTCCCTTGTCCTATGGAATTCAAGCTAAAAGAGGGCGAATCAACCCTTACTTAATCTTCATCGTGAGGCCACCCTACAGATGCCAGACTTGCCATCCGCCATGACTTCATCAATTAACTCCTTAAAGTACAGATTAGATAGAGGATGATAGATTGGTTCTACTTATGGAAAATCCTAATACAGATTTTAGTGCCAAAAGAGACTGTAAAACAGCAGAAGCTTAAGGATGAGTTTTTTAAATTGGTCGTGGAGTTCATGGAGTTTGTTTTCTAATTTGATTAGATTTAAGCCATGAGCATATGGCTTTATTTCCCATAATAAGGAGAACACTGATAGTTTACATGTGATGTGATAATAAAGACGGACAAAAATATCACCATTGGATTCTCCTAATCAAGTACTTAGACAAATTCTGGGTGACCATATGTTTGATACCTTAGTACATTTCTGTCAAACTGATAAGTAAAAAATGAGATTGCTCCTGATTTTGTTGACATGGTAGAAAAAGAAAAGAACGAGCTCAAGGGTTCTAATCCCCAGCTCCAGCACAGTATAAATAAGCTTCTATATCTTCCCTTTAAAAGACCTTATTTTCTGCACCTGCAGAGTTGAGGTGCCTGAAAACCACATCTGGTATCTCATCTTGTGAGTAGTTGTATCCTAATGCAAATTAAATTCCCAAACATCTCTAATTATCTGTTGTTAAGGTTCAGACATTGATTAAGAAGGAATAAGACCCTGAGAGTTGGAATAGGATGTGTAAGAAGGCCTGTAGAAGCGGGAAGACATGTCCTAATTTATGATAAATCTGCACTGGGAAAAGCAGCCAGTCAACACCTATTTAAGGAGATGTGCCCTACTTTGCCTGAGGAACCTGTAATGGCTGCACTGAAGTAGTTACCTTATGAGATACCAATAAGTCTCATGAAACCCACATGTCCCCATCATCTTTACTTCTAAGTTTATAACTCAATAACTCAATTCATGCCTAAAGGAGAGGTATAAAGTACCCATGAGCAGGTATGCAATACTCCAAAAGAGTCACATAATTTTCCAGGCAATGCCAACCATAAAACAGAGAATAATGTAGGAATATATTAAGGGTTTGAAAAAAATGATAGAAAGCTGAATTGGGCCAAACTTACATATATATACACACTAAGCAGAGATTTGGATTTCATCTGCACTTCAGGGGGATAGAAGAGTCTAACCAATCATTTGATTACCCAAGTAAATCATGGAATAAATGGTGGATTTTACTAAATGACGTCAAAATGGCATATTTACCTGAGCACACTAGAGGAGAAAAATTCAAAGGATTAGAAAGTTTGGGGAGTTAGAGTGGATTTTTCATTTATACCTGCTCATCCACCCTGTGAGGACACACCTTTCACCAAGACTGTGAGAAATAAATTTGTGAGGGAATTCTAGAATCCTTCAAGAGTTGTGTAGTTGTTGCTTTTATCTATGTGGTAGAAATTACAATGGGAACACTGCCACTGAATTGGGAAACCTAAATGCAATGAGGACAATCAGATCCCAGGATGACAGTAGCTAAATGGTGGCACTCAATCATCAAAGGCAAGGTGAGCACAGCTATCATCAAAGGGACGGACGGTAGAGTCAGAGGAGTAATCAGAATAATCTGACTCAGAGACTTCTATCATTGGCTAAATGTATTCATGGTAGTCTTAAAATACAGGCAATCTACTAATCTGTTCCTTGATATGGAAAAGCAGAAAAGTCCTAGATAGAATCATAATAACCTTAATAATTTCTCAAATTATATAAATTTATAGACCCAGTATCCCTGAAATGAGTGAAAAGCTGGATCTTCTTGAAGAAGAACTCCACTACACTGCCAGAAATTTATATCACTAATCTTTTCCCCAGTCTTTTCGAAAGGACTTATAGCCTTATTACCAGGGTAACTACGCACTTGGGAAAAGGAAATAACCATACTTTTAGGGAAATATATTGGGCATAGATTCTGAAATAATATTAATTCAAGGAAACCCAAAACATCATTGTGGTCTACAAGTCAGAGTAAGAATTTTTGGATATCAGGCAATCAATGGAGTTTTAAATGAGGGCTCATCTCACAGTGGAATCAATGGGTCCTTCAAACTATCCAGGGATCATTTCCCCAGTTCTAGAAGGCATGAATGCACTAGATCTTCCCTACAACTTGTAGAATCCAATTTTGGCTTTATGACCTGTGGAGTGTGGGCTATTGTGGTGGAAAGCTAAGTGTAAACAATGTGAACTCCTTCTACCTAAAAATTAGTAAAACAAAAGCAATACGGCATTCCTGGAGAGATTTCAGACTTTTGGCCCAACATCAAGTCTTTGAAGGATACAGGGATGGTGATTCCCACTTCCTCTCCTGGGCAATAACAGTGAATGACCTTGGCTTAACCAACTGCAAGCACAAGCGTAGTCATTCCAACTACAACTGCTGTACTAGATGTTGTTTCATTGCTTGTTCAAATGAACACATCTTTTGGTGCCTGGTATGTAGCTTTTGACTTGGAAAATGATTTTTCCTTATGTTTGTTAATAAATACAACCAGAAGCAGTCTAATTCCAACTGGAAAGTTCAGAAATATGCTCCGGGGAATATCTGCTCTCTAACCACATGTCATAATTCAGTTTCAGGGACCTTGAATGCCTCTTCCTTCCACTAGATAGTGTAATGGTCTGTTGCACCAATTCCATCATGAGGATTGGACCCAAGGAAAAAGAAGTATCAAAATATGGAGAAATAACAACTGTTCTATTGAACTGGAAGTTAAGGCTGTCACCTGGACATTATGGCCTTCTTTTGAGTCTGAATCAACAAGCAAGGAATGGAGCAATTGTTCCTGATTACCCAGTGGACATTTGACTGTTACTCCGCATGAAAATAAAGAAGAATATGTCTGGAATATTGAAGACTACCCGAGAACTATCCAAGGACTTTGAAGTAGAAATCTTTTCCCCAAAGGAAGTCAGGCCTAGCTAGACAGTAGATTCAAAGGTGAATTTTGTCATGTATTTATGGAAGAAACATTACCAATTGTTTGCAAAATAATTTAGATCATAGAAGAGTAGCACATAAAGAAAGGAGCAGGGGCTAGAGCTGTGGCTCAGCAGTTGGAGTGTTTGCCTGACATGTGCAAGCACCCAGGTCCAAACCTCAGCACCACATACACAACTGTCAGACAAACAAAGACCAGATTTGAAAAAAAAGAAGAAAAAAAAAGCTAAGTAAAGTTGTCTTTCTCTAGGAAAAAAAAAAAGAGTTGTTAGTCCCACTTTCAAGAGGGGAATAAAGACAAGACAAACTTCATTTGAGATACAGTACTTGGGGCTGTGTGTGTTTATCAAGCATTGATACAAAGTGAAGTTGTGAACTTCCCTCACTTAGTTCAATAAGTTTTGAAAGTGTGATTTCTTTAACAGCAATGTTTTGCCCATTTTCAGTAATTGCAGTACTCTAATAATTTATGTTGAATTTATGACAAATACTAATGGTTAAGAACTTCTTTTTGTATTTCAGCCATCCCATTCTACATTTCTACCCTGTACAGGAATCTCTGTTCTATTTTTTTAATTAAAATATTAAGATAAAGCATGTATATTGCAAAGTTTTTAAACACATGTATAATGTAGAATTCAGTGAAAATGAAGATGACCTCTATCCAAGTCACTGTTCCCTTACTTCTTTCCCTAAAATTGATCATTACTAGCTTCTTGATATCCTACCTCTTCCCCAAAGCATTTCACCAAAGAAAAGTCTTTTTTTTTTTTAAGAGAGAGGGAGAATCAATTTTTATTTATATTTTCATATGGCTTTCTTTGTTCTGACACTTAGTTGTATATGTGGTGCTGGAGTTGAATCCACTTCCTCGTGCATGCCAGGCAAGCATCATAACCACTGAGCGACTGCTCCAACCCCAGAAAAGTCATTTTTAATAAGGGTTGACCTACCATTTTGTTTTTCACTGATTATGCTTTTGGTATTGTATTTTATCAACATATCCAAGGTTATTTTATTTTCTCCTATAGCCCCTTGAAGTTTTATAATTTTGCATTTTACATTGAGTTGATTGTGGGGGGCATTTTAAGGCCTGTGACTATAATTTTTGTATATAGATGTTAATATTTCTAACACCATTTATTGAAATTTTATAATTTCTCTCCTTAATTGTCTTTACTATCTTGTCAAAGATTAATCAACTATATCTGGGTCAGAATATTTCTGATTTTGTCATTTGGTATCATAAATCTGTATATCTATACTTTTGCCAATAATGTGTTGTCATAGTTAAAGTGGTTTTATAGCAAGTCCAGAAGGCAAATGCAGTGTCTTCCAACTTTACCTTTCCTGTTTAGTATTGTTTTGACTATTTCAGAATTTTGTCTTTAAATCCATTCATTAATATTAAAACTGACTTGTGGGAATTTTGATTGGAGTTGTACTGTCTAGATCAAGTTTTGAAGAATTGACCCCTTATACATATTTCATGTTCCTATCCACAAATATTGAGTGTCTCTCTATTTATTTAAATCTTAGTTTCTTTCATTAAAATGGTATAGCTATTCACATACAGAACCTGTGCATATTTTGTTACATTTGAGCATAAGTATTTCATTTTGAGGTGCTATTATAAATGGTATTTTTATATTTCAAAATCCCATTTTTATTGTAAGTATATAGACAATCAATTGACTTTTGCGTATTAACCTTGTATCCTACAACCTTGTAATTGTGAAGTCTTTAGTATGCATAGATAATCATGTTATCTATGAACAAAATCATTTGTAATTATTCTTTCCTAGCATGTTTACTTTTTATTTCCTTTTCTTGTATAAATGCACTAACTTAATTACACAAGCAAGGACATCCAGTATTGTGCTGAATGGAAGCTATGAAAGAAATTATATTTTTCCCAATCTTATGGAGAAAGCATACAATTTGTAGATAGGTGTGGTTGGCTTTCTTCCCTTCTTTTATTAAACACTAATATTTTACTCAACTTTCTTGCTTGCACAGTTTCTGATGAGAACGCACAATAATTCTTATCCTTATTTCTCTACCAGTTAGGGTTCTTGTTTGTATTTAACCTCTAGATTCTTTATATTTTTTCTGCATATTTGCTTCACTTCTATTTTTGATATTTTATACTAGTTTATGGTTTGGATCTCCCAAAATCTCATATGCTGAAGGCTTGATACCCAGTGTTTTGAGGTGTGGCTTTGGGGAAGTGATTGAATCATGAGAGCTCTAATCTCATCAATGGGCTCTCATCTCATTCATAGCTTAATGGAATCAGTACAGATGTTAATCAATAGATGAATGGATCAATAAAATATGGTATATACACACAATGATGTATTAGCCAGAAAGAAGAATGAAATTATGGCATTTGCTGGTAAACGGATAGAAATAGGAAAATCACACTAAGTTAAACAAACCAGACCCAGAAAGTAATAGGACAAATAAATGTTTTCTCTGATATGTGGAAACTAGACCAAAATAAGAGGAAAAAAAAACGGTGGGGGGGGGCATTCCATAAAAATAGAACTCAGTGGAGTAGATGGAGGGTTTGAAGGGCAGGGAGGAGAGATTTTGGGAGGAAAGGTGGAATGACTCTGACCAAATTTTCCGTAAAAAGAATATACCACAGTGAATTTCACCTTTATGTATATCCACAATGCACCAATGAAAGAAAGAAAGAAAGAAAGAAAGAAAGAAAGAAAGAAAGAAAGAAAGAAAAAGAAAGAAAGATAAGTAGAGTAGAGGAAAGAGAGGGAACAGAGGAAGGCATGAGGGCAGAGGAACGGGAAGTACTGGGGCTAAATTGGAGTGAATTACATTCCATGCTTGTATAATTGTTTCTAAATGAACTCCAATATTATGTATAATTAAAATGCAATAATTAAAAACAAGAAAGAAGCTCTACTATGATCTATCAATTCAATTCCTAGGTATATAGCCAAATGAAATGAACTAAATATGTCTAAGAAACATCTGCACAAATATTTATTGCAGCAGTATTCACAATAGACAAGATATGGAACTAATGTGTTATTTGATGATTGAATAGATAAAGAAAAGTAGTATATATACAATAGAATGTTTTTCAGTTATAAAGTGAATATAATCCTTTCATTTGTGGCAGCATAGATGGAACTGGGTGATATGTTAAGTGAAATAAATCAATCACAGAAAAAAATACTACATGCTCTTACTTATTGTGGAGGCTAAGAAAGGTAATTTCTAGAGTTAGGTTGGGAGGGATGGGAATTTATTTAGCAATAGAGTTTAGTTAGATATAAGAAATATCTTCTAATGTTTTATAACATAGCAGTATAACTGTGGTTGGCAACAATTAATCATTTTATTCAAAATGGCAAGTGGAGAGGATTTGAATGTTCTCAACACAAAGAAATTGTAAATGAGGGAATAGACATGCCAAATACCCTGATCTCATCATTACACATTATGTACATGTACTGAAAAATTACACCATAACCACAAACATGTATAATTATTATACGTCAATTAAAATAAATAAAATAGGAAGAACTATTTGGAATCTAGGGCCAGGCAAAGAGTTCTTAGATTCGATTCCATAGGAATAATCCATATATAGAAAAATGTATATGCTTATCATATGAAATTATAAACTGCTGTTTGAAAATCTATGTAAGGAGTATGAAAATCAGATTAAGAACTGAGAGAAAATATTTGCAGAGCACTATTCAAAATAGATTAGTACCTAGAAAATTTTTGAAAAAAAAAAAATCCCTGAACTTGAAATGTAACAAAAAGGCAGTCACACTAAAGAATGGATAAAGATTTTAATCAACATTTCACAAAACAGAACACACATATTGCAGGTAAGCAATGAAATTGTGTTCAACATCATTAGCGATCAGTAAAAGCAAATTAAAACAAGGAGATATTACAAGTATAAGAATTGCTTCCCAAAAAATAATGCCTCCAAAGAACTAGATCACTCATATATATTTGTGATCGGAATGTAAAGTTGTACAGACACTTTTGAAAAAGTTTGGTAATTTTATTTTTTTCAACTAAATATGCAATTGCCACATGGCCCTACAATTGCCCTCATGGCCATTTATCCCAGAGAAATTAAAAATTTTATTCAAACAAAAACTTGAATACTAATATTCATATAAGCTTTATGAGTATATCCAAGAATTAGAATCAGTATATTTTAAGAAACTGGAATTCACATATCATATGATAAAACCAATAAAAGAAAATAGATTATTGATGCATACTGCAATTTTGGGTGAACTTCCAGGGAATTATGCTGAGTGAAAGTGAAAAAAGTAATTCCTAAAGTTTAATATTTATGATTCTATTTATATAACTTTATTGAAAAGACATATTTTGAAATAATCAACAGATTGGTAGTTGTTAGCTATTAGCTATAAAAGGCCTGTGATTATAAAGAGGAAAAACAAATTACTCATGGCAACAAAATCATTCAGTACTCCATTCTGGGTGTGGATGCTGATATTTACATGTGATCAAATCGTATTGAACAACACACATACACATGCATATACAAAGATCAGTGCAAGTAAACTTTCAGAAAATTTTCTTGATTACACTGATATTGAATCCAGGTTTTGATATTATTCTATAGTTCAGTATGGTACCAGTATTGTAGTAAATTGGAAAAATTATACAAGGTATATTTTGCATACCAGCATCTGAATGAATATACAATTATTTCAAGAAAAACAAATGTTAAACTACAATGGGACTTCTAGGTTCAGCTGTGTCATATAAATATATTGGAAGTTATTTCATTCTTGAAATAAGAAAAAAAGTTGAAAAATTGAAAATGAATAACTTTTATTGTGCTTAATCAGATAATTGAGGTCACAGGGCAACCCACCTGCCTGAAATCAAGAGAGACAGGCCAATACAGAGAATCACAGTGAAGATCTATTCTCCTGAATCAGGACCTGCAAAAGCTATAAACCAACAGACACAATTAAATAGTAATTTTGATGAATACGTAGAGAATAGCCAAGAAGATCGCCTCATGAGTGGCAGGAGTAGGGAAAAGTAATCATTTTGAAACACACCCAAAGCATACTCGGTAGAAAATGCTTTACCAGATATTTATTCTAATTAGCTGGAATAGCATTGACCCAACTTTAGCTGTCTTAGCTTTCTTCTTGACACTCATGTGGAAACTAAGAACCACCTGTGAAATTCGCAGCACAGAGACACTGGCCCACTGAAAGAATGAGATAAGATTACAGCATATTTCCTTTCACCATACCTACACCACATGAACAGTACTCCACTATACTATCAGTGGACTACAGCAGATGGGGTGTAAGACAAAAACTCTATCTATGTAGGAGTTCTTAGTGAATCTCATAGATAAAAGATGACATAAAAACAAAGACACTAGAAATTTGAAGACTCTGCCACGTAGAGAAAATATTAAATGAATCCCACTCAGTCCGATTAACATAAAATCTAATGCTAAAAGTTTATCTCAGTGCCTGTTACTTATATTTAGGTTTCAAATAAAATGATAAAACTTGCCAAAATGCAACAACAACAAAACAGAATCTGAAAAGGTAAAGTAAGCATCAGAACTAGAGCCAGAGAGGACACAATACCTGATATTTTACAATTATCAGATAGGAAATCTAGCATAACTATGATTAAGATACAAAGGAGAGTACCAAAAGAAGTAAAAATGTATAAGAACAAATGGGTAGTGTAAGCACAAAGATAGAAACTGCAAGAAGGAATCAAAAGAAAATGCTGGAAATAAAACATTATAGCAAACATGAGGGATGCCTTTGATGGTCTCGTTAAACTGGAGAGAAGCAAGGGAAGAATCAGTGAGCCTGAAAATATGCCAACATATTATTACACAAACTGAAACGCAATCAGAAAAGAATAGAATGTACATAATTGGGACATAATTTTAAAAGGTACAAAATGAATGAAACAGAGGAAAATTTTGAAGTAAAGATGGTCAAAATTTTTCAAAATTAATGCTAACGTGAAACTACAAACCCAGGATGCTCTGAAAAATCAAGCAGTATTATTAGTCAGCTCACAGTGTGAAAAATACTGCTCGTGGTTTCAGAGATTTCAGTTCGTGGTCATTTGGTTCTGTTGTTTCTGGGTTTCTGGCGAGACAGAGCATTAACGGTGGAGAGGGTGCAGTGGAGCAAAGCATAACCTCTTGGCAGCCAGGGCAGGGTTGGGGTGGGGACAGAAGAGTGGGGAGCTGGAATAATGCACTTCAAAGGGGTGACCCCAGTGATCTACTTCCTCTATCTAGACCCCACCTCATAGAGTTTTCACCACCTCCTAATAGTTTATTGATCTATAAACCCATCAATGGATGAGCCCATTGATGAGATCAGAGCCCTTATGATTCGATTAGTTTCCCCAAGCCTCAACTCTAAACACTGCAACATTGGGAATCCAAACCATAAACTAGTATAAAATATCCAAAAATGCAAATATGCAGAAAAAACCTACAAAAGAATCTAGAGGTAAAATACAAACAAAAACCCTCATACGTAGAGAAATAAGGATAAGAATTATTGTACACGTCTCATTAGAAACTGTGCAAGCAAGAAAGTTGAGTGCAATATTAGTGTATAACAAAAGAAAGAAAAACAACCACACCAACAATGTATGAATTTATCTTTTCCCCCACATTCTTTTTTTTTTTTTAAGAGAGAAAGACAGTGAGAGAGAGAGAGAGAGAGAGGATCAATTTTTATTGAGTTTTTCATATGGCTTTTCATTCCTCTGGCACTCAGTTGTGGACATGGTGCTGGGGTTTGAATTTGTGTACTTGCGCGTGCCGGGCAGGCACCGTAACCGCCCTTCCTCCAGATTCTTGCCAACATTTATTGTTATTTGTATTCTTGATAATTGCCCTTCTTACTGGAGTGAGATGAATTCTGAATGTAGTTTTGATTTTCATTTCCCTGATTGCTAGAGATGTTGAACATGTTTTCATGTGTTAGTCATTTTTATTTCTTCTTTTGATAAGTGTCTCTTTTGTCCACTTATTAATTGGGTTTTAAGTTTTTTAGTTCTTTATATAATCTGGAAATATTAATGCTTTATCTGAGGAACAGGTGGCAAACATCTTGTCCCACTCTGTAGGCTCCCTCTTTATGCTCTTAATTTAATTATTTCCTTTGCTATAGAGAAGATTTTTCTTTTGATGCTGCTCCAATTATTGATTTTTGCATTTCATTTTTGCTATTTAAGAGTCTAGTTAAGGAAGTTGTTTCCTGACCAATATGTTAGAGTGTTGGGCCTACATTTTCTTCTAGCAGTTGCAGAGTTTCTGGTCTAGTTCTTATCTTTGATACACTTTGAGTTGACTTTTGTATAGAGTGAGAGATAGCCATCAAGTTTTATTCTTCTACATATGAATATCCACTTTTCCTAGCACCAATTGTTCTAAAAGGTTACGTATGCATTTAGCACCTTTGTCTAGTATGAGATACCTGTATTTATTTGGGTTTGTATTTTTGTATTCTGTGCTATTTCACTGGTCTTCATGTTTTTGGGTGTGTGTGTGTGTTGGGCTCTGTGCAAAAGGAAAATCGTCGTATTGGACGCCATGATACTTCTCTTTCCTCCCCCTTCACATTTCGCACGCTCTGAGCAAGGCAAGCTATACGCCTGGGCTGGAGTGCTGCTTTCTCTCTCTCTTTGCATCTTCCCGGTAGGTGATAGATGACGCCACCAACATAATAGTCCCTCATTAGCTGAAATAAGCTAATCTGCCACTTCACTATTGGTCCCTTAGCAGCCTGCTCTCACTATATATACATGGATGTGCAGGAGAAATAAAGCGGGAGAGAAGTTTCAAAGCCCCACCCGCGTGTGAGACTGAGTTCTTTTCTCCCCCGGCCTGGAAGGAAGGTCCCACGTTCCGGCCGTCAGCGCTCAACCCACCACCACCCCGGTTCCCATCCCTGTCCTGACTTGGCCCTCGGGAACGGTCCAGGTCTGGATCGTTCCGCCCACTCCTCGCTCTGGATCATTCCGCCCGCTCCTCGCTCTGGAACGCTGCGGGGAGCGACACCTTTCCCCTGGTTCCCAGACCTTTCCCCACCTCGCCCTCGGGGAACGGCCCAGGTTCGGGTCGTTCTGCCCGCTCCTCACTCCAGAACACTGGGGGGAGCGACTCCTTGCCCCCGGTTCCCAGCCCTGTCCTGTTGGCTCCCGGGGAACATCCCAGGCCCAGGTGTTTCCACCCGCTCCCCGCTCCGGAACATTGCGGGGAGCGACGTGTGTGTGTGTGTGTGTGTATGTGTGTGTGTGTCTGTGTGCCAGTATCATGCTGTTTTTTGTTACTATAGCTCTGTAGTATAATTTGAGGTCCAGTTTTGTGATGCCCTCAGCATTGCTTTTTTGCTCAGAACTACTTTGGCTATTCTGGGTCTCTG
Organism: Aplodontia rufa; assembly: GCA_004027875.1. Taxonomy (NCBI): domain Eukaryota; kingdom Metazoa; phylum Chordata; class Mammalia; order Rodentia; family Aplodontiidae; genus Aplodontia; species Aplodontia rufa. The sequence continues at coordinate 52,147 of PVKS010010856.1, forward strand.
ATTTTCCCGATGAATTTTAGAACTGGTTTTTTTTTTTCCTAGTTATGTGAAGAATGTCATTGGTATTTTGATGGGGATTGCATTGAATCTGTAGAGTACTTTTGATAGGATGGCTATTTTGACAATATTAATTTAGCCTACCCAAGAACATGGAAGGTCTTTCCATCTTCTAAGGTCTTCTTCAATTCCTTTCTTCAGTATTCTCTAATTTTCATTGTAGAGGACTTTCACCTCCTTGGTTATAATAATCCCTAAGTATTTTTGTAAGTTTATGTGAATAGAATAGTTTTCAATTTTCCTTTTGAGCAAATTCATTATTGAAGTACAGAGAAGTAATTGATTTATATATATTGATATTGATATTGTAATCTGCTACTTTGCTAAATTTGTTAATCAGCTCTAGAATCTTCTAATGGAGATTTTTGTGCCTTCCACAGTTAGCATCATGTCATCAGCAAACATGTCTTTAATTTCCTTCTCTTGCCTGATTATTGTGAGCAGAGTTTCAAGGACTGGGTTGAATAGGAGAGGTGAGAATGGCCATTCTTGTTCCTGTTTTTAGAGCAAATGATTTCAGCTTTTCTCCATTCAGAATAATGTCCGCCTTGGGTTTGTCATAATAGGCTTCACAATGTTGAGGCAATTTCCTTTTATTTTTAGTTTCTTTAGTCTTTTTTTTATTTTTTTAAGAGACAAGGACAGTGAGAGAGAGAAAGAGTGAGACAGAATCAATTTTTATTGAGTTTTTCACATGGCTTTCATTGCTCTGACACTGGTGTACATGTGCTGGGGTTTGAACCCATGTACTTGCGCATGCCAGGCAAGCGCCCTAACCATGGAGCCACCACTCCAGATCCCTTCTTTAATCTTTGAATTGGTGCTGGATTAAAAAAAATTCTATATCCATTGAGAGAATCATTTGATTCTTGTTCTTAACTCTATTTATGTGGTGAATTATATTTATTAATTTCTTGTATCCCTGGGATGAAACCCTCTTGATCATGGTGAGCTATCTTTTCATGTGTTTTTTTAATGTGATTTGCCAATATTTTGTTAAAAATTTTTGCATTTATGTTCATCAAAGATATTGACCTGAAGTTTTCTTTCTTTTTTTATTGGTACTTTTTAGATAAACATCGCAATAGAATATACAATGACATAATTATAAAAGCATGGAGTATAACTCACACTAATTCAGTCCCCAGTATTTTCCCTTCCTCTCCTTCCTCTCATCCTCTGTTCTTTTTAGATATATTCTTTGATGTGCCTTTGTCTAATTTTGGTATCAGGGTGATATTAGGAAAACAAAGAGAGGAAATTATTCCAATTAATGTTTTAAACCATTAGAAGAAATACATTCAAAGGAGTGGAAGGCACAAGGTTGGCTATTAGAGTAACAATTATCAAATCAATACAAAGTGTAATATCTATGATCAAAGCTGATATTAGAGTTATTTATAGTAAACCATGCCGAGGTGAAAAAAATTCATTATGAACCTTGTTTTAGATTTCATTAGGATTTGAAATATTTAGAAGCTGTCCATCATCTTTGGCTTTGGATTCTCCCAGAGGTACTGGAGCACAGGAGCCACACCACTAGGTTGTGATGACCCTCCCACCAGCCACTTATCCCTGTCACCTCAGAACCCTGAGTCTGACTTCGTGGAGGGTGTGATACTGCATCTATTTATTGCTTCTATTGCGAGCAAGAGTTTAGAATGCAGGGCTCTGGACTTTCTCTTTGAATGCCATGAGTCACCATGTACCTGTTCCCCTCTATAGAATCCTTTTCAAATGGTATAGAGCCTCGAAGCTGTCTGCAAGCACAGGTCCTATGGTTGGGATTCTCTGTGGACAATCTGTTGTGCAGAAGTATTCCCCCTAGCCAATGCAGCTCACTGGGGTACAGTTATTAGTACTGAGTAAAAAAACTCTACTACACCTGGGTTTTAGCTTCCACTCTCCCAGGTTATGAACAGCAGACAACACTTCCCTCTGCTGACTGAGGCTGCAGTGCCCTGACAGTGCCCAAACAGTGCCCAAACAGTGCCCAAGCACTCATCAGCATGGCCATGGGTCAGCCTAGGTGGTTTTACAGTCTGCTGCCTTGGACCCAGCAATGCTGTCACCCTGACCAACATTCCTTTAGGCTTCCTAAGACTCTGGCAATGACTTACCTTGACCTACCTTCCACTGACTGCGGTTGCCACAACATGAAGACCATCAGTCTAAGTGTCTGGAGATACAGGCACCTTCCTGATGCCAGGATGGACCCCACTCAGAGTGTGGCCATGAAGTCCTTTTAGGCTTCTTAGGAATCAGACTACTTCCCTCTGTGACATGCCTCCCATCAGCGTCAGCTGCAGCAGCAATCCTGAAGGCTTTCCTTCCTCTGCTCAGGACAAGATCTTCGTCCCCACTTGAATGTGAGTTCTCTATTCCTGCCATTATAAAATTTTCTGTTTTTATCTCTGCGTAGACTCCCACAGAGGCTGTGTGGAGCACTGGGTTAGGCTCAAACTTCCCAGGGCAGGTCTGCTCCACCCCACCCACCTTGTTCACAATAAGAGGGAGTGGTTTCAGAGACTCTGAAACTCTAGTAGTGATCCCTCTACAAGTTCTTACTAGGTGAATTCTTAAAGATCCAACTGCAGGGGTGCTCCCTCTGGCTTAATTTGTGATTATCTGGAGGTGAAAAGATGCCGTGATGATTTAAAGGGCAGCTAGTCAGCTGTGGAGCTCTGTATGGCTTTTTATTCACAATTTGGTTTTAAACTCCTTGATCTGCTTCAAAGACTCACCTCCTCTATCATGATTTTATTCTGTTTTTCTTTTCAGCTGTTGTTAAGGGAGTGAGCTTCAGTACTTTCCCCTTCTCTCTTTCTTTCTCTGTTCTCCCCACTCTCACACCCTGTTCCGGGATCAGAGTTAGGGAACTCTCTCCTTATTTCCTATGCTGAACCAAACTTCCAGTCTCTCCAGGTCTCAGACTTTGTAATACTAGGTCTTAGAGCATTTATTTTGTCACCCACCTCTCAGGTCAGCTGTTCCTTCACTGCCTCCTCTCTGTGTTGTGGGGAGATTAGGAATCACTGCCTAGCTCCATTCTGCCATCTTCCCTCATCCAATCTATGATTCATCTTAAAGAAATTTCAGTGTGTGGTATGAAAAAGGTAGAAATTATTTCTTCCTTCCTTTATCTAATTATTATAGCAGCCATTGTTTAAAAACTTTCCTGATGAGTTGCTTTTATGTCTGTGTTGGAAATCACTTGGCTCTATTCTTATGCATCTCTGACTATCCAACTGATCTTTCTGGTCTATTTTTATGACAATACTACATGGTATTTGTTACTGTAGCTTGATAAATCTTAATGTCAATGTCAGGACTTCCAACTTAAGGTTGAGCCTAACCTTATCCCATCTTGCTATTTCCTAGTATTCATCAATCCCTTCCTTCAATCCTTTATTTGCTTATTTAATAAGTATTTACCAAATATTTAGTATATCATGAGGTTTTTGGATATAACCACACTGAACAAAGCAGATCAAATCTTCATTTTCCTAGGACATACATTTCAATGTCATCACCCACTCTTGATCCTCACTTCATATTTATGCTACATTGGGAATGGTGACCTTCACTGCCTTGCTAGTCTCATCTCAATCTCCACATCAGGTCATGGGCCATACTGACAGCATCCTCCACCTCCTACACATGCACACATTCTCAGACTGCATCAGTCTGACCAAGCATAGACTCAAGCATATGCCAGCTACCTCCCTGTCCTCTGGATTCTCCAGCTCTGGTATTGGGACAACATGCTCATTGTTAATTCAACACTACCTTCTTCACAGTGGCTGCTTCTAATTTCACCTATTCAACTCTTTGAGACTCCAAATTCAACCCTCCCTCCCAGGCTACTTCTTAGTAACAAAATGTTCCTTCCTAAGGAGCTCTTCTGCACAGCAAGATAACTCAAATAGAAACCTGACCACTAAGTAGGGGCTCTGCAGCTCTAAAGCATGAGATAAGACCCTCTCCTCATCTTCAAGTAAGACCACCCACAAGAATCATTTGACAGAACTTTTAACAGTTCACATACATTTTCTCAGTCTTCCCCCAGACATTTCCTTCTGCTTAGAATCTATTTGATACTAAGCCCCACCCCACTGCTCAGATTGCTTTCCTGTTATCTCATAGTTACTGAAGATAGAAAGCATTTATTTCCTATAATCCATTTGAAAAACACTGCAAATTGTATACAGATCTTCTTGGGAAAAATATAAAGAATTAAAAATACATGGAAGTATAAAAATGGCTGAAATTTCCCCCCAAATTCCTCCCTACTCTCCAAGATAAGACTTTTTGGCATGTTTCCACCCACCTGTCTGTCTGGCTATGCAGAGGTGCTGTTCTACATGAACTGGATCCTGTTGCGTATGCTATGCGTTCAGTAGCCTGCCTGTCCATGGACTGCACTACGTACCAGTACATCAGGATGCAAGAACCACTTGGTAATTAGAGATGGCTATTACATCACCACTGCCTTCTAATGTTTTCTATACATAAAGGTGTTTTATAGACAATTATCTAATTCTGACTTTTGCATGATTTTTGTAGATGTCTTGAAAATATGTTTCTAGTCTTAGTCCCAGGATTCTTTTAAACCAAGAACATACTGTGAACTGTTAATTACCAATTAGGGATATTTTAAGAAACTGTAAGTATAGATTTTCTATCAGACACCAACTGCAAGTGAAAATAAGATGAACCCTTTTTTTTTTTTTTTTCATTTTGACTTCTTAACCTCAAAAGAAGCGCATGCAAAAAGTACAAGAGAAGACAGACGGGAAGCCATGGTGGTTGGGGGAGATGAGTGTGACCCTAGAAATCTTCAGAACCTGGCCTTTCTCCTGATTCGTTGATAGTGCTACTTTTCATACAAACGGGTGTCTGTAACAGGGTTGGGAATAGAGTGAGAGATGAATGAGACACTAGCCTGAGGCACAGAATATAAAGGACAGCCAAAAACTGATTAATAATATTCCCACATAGTAGTTTTTAATTAAAATTAATGCAAAAAGTCCATGATGAATATGGTATCAAAATTTTAGATAATGGGATCAGTGACGGTGTCATGCCAAACCGTATCAAAGCCTGAGGCAAACGGGGGGAAGCACTGGTCCTATGTTTTTACATTTATTCTGATTTTAAAACAGAAAACTAGGTAGCATGTATTTTGATTATGAATTTTTTGGTGTTACATTATATTTTGTGCCCAAGCAAATATATCCCTCTTCCTTCACCTCCAGCCATTGTCTGTAATGCAGGTTAAAAGCATAACCTGCTTGAAGGCAGGGATCTGATTACCTCTCCTAGCTCAGAGCCTGACCCCCTGAGACATCTGGAGGAGGGCTAACAGATGCAGAGATGGGTATACCTGATTCGTACCTCCATCATCTCTCAGTCACTGATTCTCCACATTCAGGCGAACCTTCCCCAGAGTCATCTTTGAAAACAGTCATGTAGGGAGGGAATAAAGGGTGATTTCTCTTGTATCATAAATGAACAGCACTTGTTATTAACCTCTTAAACAACCACTCTTCTCAGAAGGAATACACTCATTTTAAAAGTCATAAACACATGTATAAAGTCCTAGGTTTGATCCCCAGAACTGAAAAAAGAAGTTATAAAACAAAACCTCCTCTAAACTTGTGTTCTTGCTTTTGCTTAAAGTTGGGCATAATTCCAGAACTCTAGGGATTTGGTGTTAGTAACAGCAGATCATGTCGTTTGCAATCATTCAGAGGTCCTGGGCACCATACCACAAGTACCTGGACACTCCTTTACAGCAGCAACGTTAGAGTGGCAACAATGTCCCCTGTAACTCGTGTGCAAAGGCCCTTCAGTCTATAACAACTCACTGTTCTCACATCATCAAATATTATAAATACTGTTCTAAGTTATGCTTATGTATACAAGACAAACAAAAGAATTCAAATGTGTTTTAGGTATGGAAATATATGCTTGTGATGTTTGTAGACAGAGTTCATCTCTTCCTCCCCTTTCTAATCAGACTCTCCATGATCCATACATTATTCCCACTCGGGCCTTAGATTTTCCTGGAAAAAAAAATATATATGTATATATATATATATATACATATATATATATATTTTTAGGCAGGAGTCATAGGTCTTTAGTTTGGCTACAAATTCTATTTTGTACATAAACCCTTGAGACTCTTGGTCTCTATTCCTGGATTTACAGAGCCCAGTGGTATGAACAAAATAGAATCCGAAATCAAGCCAGCCCATCTAGCTCTGATCACATCTGTAAAACCAAGAAGTCATATTATCTCTCTGAGACTTTACATTGCCCAACTGTACAATGAGGATAATATTACATATCTTCTAGGAATTTTGTAGGATTGAAAGAATTAATAGATGTCAGAATGCTTTGAAAGCTGTAAAATGCTCTACCTCTACCAACATAATGTTGTTTTATTGCTCTCTTCCTGCTAGATAACCTTGTACCATTCATCAATAATTCTGCTTAGAATATGATGAATATCATTTTAGTTATTCATGCAGAGGAAGGAAGAGCTCATTTATTGACAGTCCCATGATTCATGGAAGAAAAATAATTAAGAGTCACATAAAAGTATGACTGATTTTGATTTATTTTCCTAATGCATATGGAGAAAGGGAGACATAGTTAAATACAGTAGGAGGTAATCCAAAGAGCCTGAGGACTCAACATCTGATGAGATTATTGCTCACCTACCACCCAGCAAGGGCATGTGTACTCTTCAATCTAAGCCTCCATTCAGGTTACCCTCTTTGTGTAGCTTTCCTAGGAGATGTATCTATTCCCAGTCTTTATCATGGCTCCCTACCTACTCCATCTGTTGTAGCAGCCATTGAGTTGGGCCTGTTTCTTTATAAGCATATTTCTTCTGGACCACCCTGGAAAGTGTGATGAGTTTTTACCAGGCCCCACCCTGGGTATACAAGCAACCCAGAACTACATTATTAGCCATGATAAGGAAAGGCTATCAGAGGGCCATATGAGCTTCCAAGTAAAAGTGCTAGTGGGTTGGTCAGCTTTCCATCACTGGGAGCCAAAACTTCAACACTTGGGCCTTTGGAAAACATTCAAGCTCCAAACTGTAACAGGTGCTCACACACTTGATTGACAGCGGAGGTAGGGGGAAGAGATGATGCAATGACTAGAAAACCAGAGTAACCAATGTGATTGCTGAAATGCCAGCAGACATCAGATATCTGCGAATCCAGAGAACAAACAGCTAATTGACCAATGTTTGTGCTCTTGGGGAATTACTGAACCGTAGACTGGTTAGTTTTTCAACACTCTTTCTTGTTTGTTTGTTTTTTGTTTTTTGTTTGTTTTTTTATTAGAAGTATATAGAGATACAGTTAAGGGGGAAACATTATCAAAACATTAGCAATCAATGGATATAAACTTTGTTACCCAGGGGAAAAGCCAGATCATGGATAACCACCTTGGGTTTTACCTGTTGCAGTTTCCCCCAGAAGAACTCATGGGTTAAATGGGTAGTTCATGGAGGAATGACATCGGCTTCTGGGATGGTCCCCCCATCTTCCCAATCTCCAGACTCCTATGAGTTCTTCATATATCCTCCCCCCTCCCCA